>JAJVSH010000051.1:469103-591269 GCA_021460005.1 Tetramorium alpestre
CTGTCACTAGAGAATCATATTCTTTAACAAGGAGAGAGATATATATATACATATATGTCTATTTAGAAATCATAAAGTCATTTAAAGTTGTAAACTTTATAAGTTACATCGGTTGCCTGCAGAACAAATTTTTTTCTAAGGATATATTGTTATGTTAGGAACGCTCTTTCAGGGTTCAAAGGATGTATACATATGTATATAAGAACATAAATATAAATATATACGAACAGTTATACATGTCGAAGCTTGTATCATACGAGTGTGCTGTTCTGTTGCTATAAATACGTAAAAGAGGCACCTACCTTTGTTACCACTGGTTGTTAAAATATATCATAATGCAATATTTATTTATAAAATGCAGTCTTTTATTTGAGTACCCATTACAACATTACAGAAAAAGAATGTTCGAAAAATTTCCAATTTCTGATACTTTATGTGAAAATATCTTCGTATCATAATTCTCATTATTTATTTTTATCATTGGTATCTCGAAAATATATTCTACATTTACAATCATTTCTTAATAAATATACCTAACGATCGTTATAAAATACTAATAGAGAATCAGTTTTCGTCTTTAATTCCTTCATCCATCCAAAGTCAAACGCAAAGAATGCCTACGGAAAAAGCAGTTCAGTGAGCGCTTAATGATTTTTCATCGCGATTGATTTCTACAATTGGATCCAGAGAGGAATCAAAGGCAAGAATCGATTAAAGAATCGCCGAGCTGCTTTCTCCGCCGAACGCAGGCAATGATTAAACTGATAGCATTAAAACGTGCGCGGATTTCAAATATCATACAATTGAAAAGTCCGTTGAATACGATTCAACGATTCCGCCGGAATTCAAGTAACGTCCTCTCGAATACTCGCGACGCAATTGATCGTCGGTCTTCGCCGGCGGCCAATCGCGTGGCGCGACACTGCGCGCGCCCGGTCGTTTCGCGGAACGCGATTGGCCGATTGCTAGGCGTCCCCACGGCGGCGCGACCAATAGCGGCGCGTGGCGCTCCCACACGCTTAATGGCGGCGCGAAACCCGGCTTGTGATGTGGCGTCGACGCGCGAGCGCAGCGATCCAACCGTTGGCTACGCCGAGTGATCAGTAGTACGCATTTGGCTGCGTGGTGTGCGAGAGGTATTGATTGTCGGAATAATCGACCCGCGCTCGCTTGATCGACAAGGACGTGCTTCAGCTAACAGCGAGTTGATCCGGATAGACACGGACGCGCCGGTGTTCCCCCTTCCCCCTTTCTGTCTGCCCCCTCAGTGCCGCGAGGGTGTGTAACTGGGAACGACGTAGTTAGTGGCCGATTCGTAACCGCAGGCGCGTAAGGCCGCGTGCAGGGATCAGCCTTTAACACACCCGGACTTCACGCAATGTCGACCAAGTCGAGCAAGAAGACCGCGGCGGCGGCGGCGGCCGCGGCCGCCGCGTCCTCCGCTTCCATCGCTGCTTCGTCGTCCGGCAGCATCCAATCGCCGCCGCCGAGCACGTCGACGCCGATCGTTGTCGGCAGCCGGCGGCCCGGCAGCCCGCTCAGCCCGACTCGCTACTCCCGGCTCCAGGAGAAGCAGGATCTGCAGAATCTCAACGACCGTCTGGCATGTTACATCGAGAAAGTGCGCTTCCTGGAGTCGGAGAACTCCCGGCTATGTCGGGAGGTGCAGACCACTCAGGACACCACCACGCGGGAGGTCACCAATATCAAGAGCATGTACGAGCACGAGCTCTCCGATGCGCGGAAGCTACTCGACGAGACTGCCCGGGAACGCGCCAAGCTCGAAATCGACACCAAACGCCTGTGGGATGATAATGAAGATCTCAAGAGCAAGTAAGTCAAGAGCGCGGCGATATATGTATATCTATGTTTTATGCTTCGCTATCAAATGATAAACAACTTTGTTGTTGTGCATCTTTTGTCTCTTACTTGTAAAAATAGAGAGGAAAGTAAGATGGCATTTAATCCGCATTATTATTGATTAATATCAATGTCATTTATTTCTGTAGATGCTGACGATGCTATTGAAATGTTTACAGAAACAGTATAATTGAAGTAATAGTGTTTTTATTTTCTATTCCTTCGAGATTTTGCGTGCACTATTGGCCGTCGCTGTCGGCAAGTTAGTGAAACTCGGATTTAAATACAATAGGGCCCGAGACTAGTGAAGGAGTGCGAGCGTGGCTTGACAATGTAACTGAAACTCTGCGATATTCGTGAATCGTCGGCACTGTGGTATAATACTCAATTTCCCTCTCGACTCGTTATTTCTTTTTCTGGCACATGCGCAGATTAAAAATATGCGCCCGTCCATAACCTTCAGTACAAGGTTTATTTTTTTTTTTTTTAGCTAAAACCCCTCATGTTGTTGGGGAATTGAAAGAAGAAAGCTCCAAAAAACGAATCTCTAATAATTCTTATTTTTAAATGTTTTATATCCATTTCTATCAATATAGAGTTTTATTTTCGGTTTAACTTATTTTTCTTTTTCTTCTAATTTTTAAAACTAGAAAAAACAAATAAATTATATTGAAATAGAAATGAATAGACATCAATTTAAACTGAATGTCCCTTTGCGCGCTTATGTCGAATTTTTGAACTTTTTACTCAAGTGTAAGTAAAGGAAAATTCACGATAGAAAAATTCACAGAAATTGTTTGGAATAATTATATTAAGAGATATTGATTAGAATCTTTAATGTTTAAATTGAGTATATTAAATCAAATTTAGAAATGTTAAAATTTTTTATCATGCATCCTGAATTTGTTTTATCATAGAAATGGAATGTGTACACTGGGTATATTATGGAAGCGAGAACATTATGACTCATTGTCACGATTCATACAACTTTCTTAATACTGACGTTGCAAAAATTCAAAGTTGATTGTATCAAGTTCTCTTCTGTTTTTTTAGGACATACATAATTCTTTTTAAGAAAAAAATTGATTTAGTATATTATCATTGTAGTATTATTTGTATAATTTTTAATATTATTTTTGCAATCAACATAAATATAGAGAAAATGAATGTTTCACTTTATATAATTCACACATGTACAAGGTTAGATTGCAGTTAAACTTATCTGCAGCATTTCGGTTTACTTTGATATTGAATGTTGATGTTAAATGTAGACGTTAGTCATTCTCTTCGCATATTCCTTGACTCGATAATGCAACTCGGGAATTATCAGATAAGCGTCATTTACCGGAAATTGCACATGCTCGCTTCATAAGGTATCATGCATTTATTTAATGAATATCGTCATAAATAATTCGTTATTTTTTTTATTGCTCAATATTGATACATAAATTTAAATAATTTACACGAGGACACGATACAATACAACAGTTTAATACTCTGTCCGATATTTTTAGTCGTGCAAGCTACAAAAAATGGTAATCACACGGTAATCAACTAATAAAAGTGAAATTAAGCCAACGAGAATTTTCAATCTTAGCAACGGACTGTTACAAAGCACGCTGAACATTCTCAACCTAATCAATATTTTTGTACCACCGCGTTATCAGTCATCTTAATTCCGCCAGACAGCAATGTGAATTATAAATGATTGCGCGATCTAGATCTTATTTAATCCTAATCGATTTGTCATGTATATTTTTGCCGAAGGTGTTTGTCAACAAACTCAAGTCCCACTCCAAAGATGCCTCGAGATTTGTTACCTGATAAGCTGGGATTGAGTAAATAAAATGGAAGGAAATGAAAAATGGTTGAAAAAAAATATGTGAGAGAGAAAAAGGACAAAAAGAGCGCAGCTAAGACGGAGCGAAGGAGATAATGCGACGTTTATATAGGGTGGGAATAATTTTCGGTGGGCGCGGGTACGCGCGTGCCTCGAGGATGAAGCATGAACGGAACCGCGGCGGAGTGACCGGGCCTCTTCGCAACGTGACGTTACTACGAACGGTTGCGTCACGCTTACTATGCGGCGGTGATGTCAGCGCCGGCTGCATTATCACCTGACCTGAAAACATTGACTCGATTCCGCCGTCACGTACGACCATGACTGGGATTATTATATACGCGCCGGGCGCGTTTTGTACCCGTCGTGTCGGGGACGATCGATCCCTTGACTCCCGCGCACGAGAGTGAAATTTTTCCGTCGTAAATTTGCACCCCCTTCCTCCACTGTCGTCGCTCCACCCCTCTTTCCTGGGCGCGATTATCAGATCTTTCACGTTATTGTCAATCGATTCACCTTTGCTCGCTGAAAATCGAAGAAAGTAACGAAAGAAAACGATTTTATTTATTTATAAAAAATATCTTTGATTTATAGAATGATAAGAAACGATACTTTCTTAAATTTGTCTTATTCATCTGATTTCGGATTTTATTAAAATTGTGCGAAGATGGAAAAGAAAAAGATTTGAAAAGGAATGTTGGTAATTTTTGCACAATTGTTGCATATATAGATACGTGTAACAGCGATAATTTCATGCTTTAAATGATAATATAATCGTCATGCGTGCCGTATTTCCTAAGTTACGAGTTAGTTTGTAGTCGAATGTGTTTGGTTTATTCCACGACGACGAAATTACGGTGTTTCCCGATGTACCGTTACGACTGGTGCAACACACCGGCAGCATTCCCCATAAACACGTTCCCCATAAAGCATCTGCCCAACTTACGTGGGTAGAGTGAAACGGGAGGAAAAGGAGCTTGGTAATCTCAAACTTCGTCAACCTGCACTCTTTTGAAATAATATTCTTTCTTTTCAAAACAGACCATCGCGACTTTTCTCACTATTTTTATTTTAACCGCATTGGCAGTGTTGTGAATGTTTTTCGCCTTCGTCACATCTCGAAATAAAAGAAATTATGTCAGCGACCAAAATTACTGGGAATACATCGAATATATTATGCGACAGACGGCACTTGAACGTCTCTCCTTCTCTCTATTCCTTTCTCTCTTTCCGCAGTGCTTAGCATCCGTAAAAATTCAGTGGTCCTTGAATGAGCAAAAAAGGTTGTGGTATGACGCGAACGTCTCCTAATAGAAAACTTAAGGAATTTAAGAATATTACTTAATGATAATTATTTTACAAGATTCTTAGAAATATTGTCATTTCTTTATTTAGAAATTCTTGAAATCATTTGAATTTTTCTATACATTTTCTCTCTAAGGAAATTCTTTGTATATTTCTTACTTTTATATGTTTATAATTTTTCTTTATAATGTTTCTTTAAAGCTTCAAAACTTCTTTAAAGTGCTCTTCTAAATTTCTTCCAAGAACTCCAGGTGTTTTGCATTCCTGACAATGAGGAATCCGCTTTGAATTTTCCCAGGACATCTTCTTCGGTTTTTCCAAAGTGGAGTAATGTCGCCGTTCCAGTTTGTGAGCCAATTAAACGATAAAAGTACACGTTCGCGCATTCCTCATACTCGGCGTATCTCCGAGGTCGAGCGATGCTAATAATCTTGAATTCCGTGCGTCGCGGATAAGCCACGGTAGAGGATGGCGTTGCGTCCAGGAGGACGAGCGTTCTCAAGCAAACGCGAAATTCTGACGGTCGCGAATCGACCTCGAAAATCGATGCCGCATGACATCGTGGATGACATCACGCGACTCTCACATCAGCCATTTTAGCCGTGTCAGGCGTCGCGTGAGGCCGGGCGTTGCACGCGTGTGAGAGCGTCTGTAAAATCTCGCCATTTTTGGAGCCGCGAGGGCTGCGATCTAAGTTCAAGATTGCATACATACGAGGTGTTGTGTGCAACACGACCGGCGAGGCCCGTCTCATTTGGATGAATTAGTCTTCCACCGTTAAATTCATATAATATCAAATTAATCCATTCTAGTAATTTTTGAGCATCCTTAAGTCGCCACTCTGCTCCTATTCAGTATATCGTTAATTTAATCAAAATAATGAAGTTAAATAACAACATGTTAATTACATGCTTTGTGTTAAGATAATTTCACATATGGTAGTTGGAAATATTATATAAACTCGAGGATTAAATTTAAATTTGATCCTTTACTATTTAACCGTGTACACTGGGAAAATAAATTGAGTATCTCCAACAAAACCGTTTAGTTAACGTGATTTTTAACAGCAACTAAGTATTCTGTTTAATATAATAAAATCTTCAATTAGTTGTTTTTAAAAGTATTTTTTTATTTTGTTCTCTAAACCAAATGATTTAACAAAATGTAAACAGTCAACATATTTGTTTACAGCAACTAAACAGTTTTGTTGGGCATTTTAACCAACATTTTAACCAAAATGTTTTGTCGCTTCGACAAAATTTTGGTTCATAGAACAAAACGTTTTTCCCAGTGTAGAATTTGTTTTAGGGAGCTGAAGACTGTGGCAGGATAATTGAGAATCGGACAGAATTACTTGTAAATGTTACTCGCAAAGTGTTTTGTAACAGTGTTTTGCAAAGCTAACAATCTTGTTCTGGGATTGAGAAATTGTACCGCAGGTCCTTGTGAAAGATTACAGAATTTGATCCGCGATTAAACTTGACCCGTGACACTAACGGATGTCTCTCGTCTGTGTATACATATGTATATCTGGATGTAACGTTGCGAGTTGAAGGCTTGTCTCGTCGCCTCGCATTTCGTTCCGATTGGTCTGCGAGAACTAAAGGGCGACGACCATCACCCTCCTACTAAGAAGCTGTGTAAATCTCGAGGCTCCCTTCCTTGCCCGGCAATTGTTTAGACAGTGGTGTCCAACCTTGTCTTGTAAATGGTATCGATCCTAAAAGAAAAGTAAACGAGTTAGTAATGTGATAGGATTACAATATCTACTATTAATCCTTTCCTTATATTTTTGTGTAATTTACAAAAACTTCAACGCATCTTTATTGACACAAATGTTGAATCAATTACTATTAATCAATAAAATTACATTGAAAAAAATTCTGGTTAAAAATAGACGAATCGGAAAATCTTGTAGGATTGATCAAATATTCTGGTTATTATAATAGAACTCAATATTTTATAACTTATAATAACCAGAATATTTGATCAATTCTACGAGATTCTTCTTTTTTGATTTGTCCTTTTTTAACAAAAAAAAAATTTTTTTTTTTTTTTTCAGTGTATATTTCAATATTTAAATTGGAAATTGGAAAAAATTATGGTAACAAATGATTATAATCTGCAGCGAATTATGTTATATTTTTTACGTATACATTTCCAACTTGATACATAGGTATTTAAGTTAACTATCATTAGCTTAAATAGCCATAAGTTAATTAGCGGTCGGCGCACTTCTCACGATGGTGAGCGTGTACCTTTCGTAGCGCGCGTTTTTTTTCTGTCTTGAGAATCGAGTTGGAGGGAACCGGGCGAATATGAAAGACAACGTCCGGGCCACACCATGGTAGAAAATAAAATTCTCAATGTGGGTCGTACATCGCTTGAAATAGAAGCGCACGCTCTCTCCTACCCGGCGCACGGTTTCCTTCTCGCGAACCGCGCCGGTATGTCGTAAATGAACACGAATTTAATATCAGAATACCGATTATGACAATTTTACGCTCATCTCGCAAAATAGCGATTGTCTCGTTATCTAGAATTGGAGGATTTTGTAGGATGGAAATCATGTAAATTAATTTTCTGATTTAATTTACTTTTTGTCTCTATTCTATTCTCATTTTTTAATTCCCAAGCTGTTTTCTCAGCGTAATGTAAAACGAAGACTCCTCGCGAAAAGCAATCTATGACCTGATGGATTTCTGAGGATATCGCGAGAAAAGTGATTCCACGAGAATAGATATAGCATCATTCGTTGCCTGTTTTAAGGCAGTAGGCCAAGGATAGCAAGACCGATGTCGGTTCTGAGTATTTTATGTCCAAGGAACCTTCGAAGAAATATGTCATTGTAGAGAAAAATTTATTTTTAGTTAAAATGTTAAATTTGAATCAGAAATGACGTTCTCTGTTAATATTGTACCTACTATGTTCTTAATTAGCAAGGAATTAAATTGAATAGAATGTATATGTGTTTTTTACGTTATTACGATAATGAACGGTATCTGCCATATAATCTGCCATGTTGCGGTTTGCAAACTTCCTGCAAGAACTTGCAAAGAATTTCTTTAGGGTCAGACTACTAAAACTAACACAGAGTTGTTAAAGAAATGTAATAGAAAGATGAAAGATAGATATATCGTTAATGAAACGATTGACATTTATCGTTTGTTTCAGATTGGACAAGAAAACTAAGGATCTGCAGATAGCAGAACGAAATGCCATGATATATGAGTCGCGCTGCAGCGACTTGCAATCGCAATTCAATCAGTCGCAGGCAGAGCGCAAGAAGTTGGCCGAGAAGGAGCGGGATTTAGAGAAGGAAGTGGATCGATTAAAAGGATTACTGGAAGACGCTCGCAAGCACCTAGAGGAAGAGACTCTCCAGCGAATCGATCTCGAGAACAACATTCAAAGCCTCAAAGAAGATATCAGTTTTAAAGATCAAGTTTTTCAGCAAGAACTTACAGAGAGTCGTACGAGACGACAGGTAAGCGATTACTCGAAATTTTTTATTTTCGTTACGCTATTATAAAAATGTTATTAGTCTTAAGGAAATTTTCTCAATTCATATTTGGCAGACAATGAAATAAACTTTGCCGACAGATTAAATGTAAATTTTCAATTATAATTTAATTCCTAATTTAATATAACTTTCTATTGATTTCCTAAAAAATCTTCCGAAATAATATTTAATAATTAATAATATATTTTTAATAATATTTTGTAATTGCATTTTAGGTTGAAATATCGGAAATTGATGGTCGTCTCTCAGAGCAATATGAGGCTAAACTCCAGCAATCATTGCAAGAGTTACGCGATCAGTACGAGGGGCAAATGCGTGCTAATCGAGAAGAAATCGAACTTTTGTATGAAAATAAAATTAAGAATTTGGCATCTCACGCTCAGCGTAATAGCGGGGTCGCTAACCTGGCAGCAGAAGAATTAAGACAGACTCGTGCTCGAATCGAAGGTCTTAATACAAGGATTAACGAATTAGAAGCAGCTAATAATTCACTTAATGCACGCATCAGGTAATTCTTTTTTTAGAAGATTCTCTTGATAAAACAAATTTTATTTTTATTAATAATGTATTGTATTAATAAAATATAATTTTTTTAATTCCCACTATAGGATTTTACTTTGAAATCAGAAAAATACAATATCGAAATTAAAAATTAATAAAAATATTTTCTGATTAATATTACTCTATAAGTAAATCTATGTATAAGTAAAAATAACGCTATAAAATAAATGTACAAATAATGCTTCTCGACAGGGACTTGGAAAATTTACGAGAGAACGAACGTGCTCGTCATACAGAAAACGTGGCTGCGTTAGAAGCGGAAATAACGCGTATGCGAGATGAAATGGCGCAACAATTACAAGAATATCAAGATCTTATGGATATCAAAGTGGCGCTTGATTTGGAAATTGCTGCGTATCGCAAGATGCTCGAGTCCGAAGAGGCGAGGTAAGTCAATATCATTGTATATTGAGATCTTTGTAAATGAATAGCGAATTATATTAAGGCCATTCTACATAAGCGTGGTTGTAAACGTAAGGTGTAAGAAAATTACCAATCATAGTCGATTATTCTTCGATCGTAAGAAGAATATTCGACTATGATTGATCATTTTCTTACAGCCTTAAGTTTACAACTACGTTCACACAATTGTAGAATGGCCCTTATGACAAAGTTAACTTACGTGGAACTTATCCGAATTACAGATTGAATATTACACCTATGCAATCGACCAACACGTCTGGTAGAGCAACTCCGTCTAGACATACTCCTCTCAGAGGAGGCAAACGGAAACGCACTTTGCTGGAAGAAAGTGAGGAACGCAGCAGTTGCGATTATAGTGTTACGGGTAGTGCTAGAGGTGACATAGAAATTACAGAGGCTGATCCTCAAGGACGATTCGTAAAACTCACCAATAAGGGCAATAAGGTAAGTGGAAACTACAACTTTGGAAATCTGACAACATTTTAGCTTTATTCAGATTGAACTTATTGTCAAATGTAATTTATAACAGGAAATAGGCTTGGGTGGATGGCAAATTATTCGCAAAGCCGGTTCTTTGGAAACAACCTTCAAGTTTCATCGTAGCGTAAAACTCGATGCAGGTGCTAACGTGATGGTGTGGTCGGCTGATATTGGCGCAACACACGAGCCACCTTCCAACATCGTTATGAAGGGTCAAAAGTGGTTCGTAGCGGACAACATGACTACGATTCTGATAAATATTGAAGGAGAGGTACGTATTCCCATTTATTCTAGATTTAATTCATAAGTGCACACATTTCTTTCTTTACCAATATAAAGATACTTTAAATCAATTTTGTAAAATAGAAAATGATAAGACTTGTTGAATTAGATGTTTCAATAATGTAATGTATTATGTATATATAAGGATTAATTTTAATATTGAATATGTTAAAATATGAGATTAAATTTTTTTTAGGAAATGGCAACTTCTGAGCGCAAGAGGCAGCAGTTGTCTTCAACTTTGTCTCGACATAGGGAAATGGGATTCCGATCATCAGAAGAACTCCACCATCAACAGGTAAGGATACAATAAATATTTTATTGCATTATAAATCGTGTTGAATGTTGTAATGAAAGTTTTGAACTAGTTTTCGACATTAAACAAAACATAAGCGTTGTTAGGAAAAAACGTTGAAAAAGAAAATAAAATGTAATAAAGCAATACTGATACTACCGATGCACGAAATCATATTTAGCAAATTGTATAGCAAATCGCCGTAATGTATAATGAAATTTTTATATTTGGGAAATTAATAAGTACAATAATAGATCTTTGAATAATCATGCTTTTTAAACATCAAAGAAGACAATGTGGCTAGTATATTCTAAATTATTTGGACATTACAGGGATCAGTTAAATATTTACACAGCAAATAATAGACATTTAGACATTACTTACCTCCCATACATTTCTGGAGACTCGTTATATACAAAATAAGTGTTACAGTTATAGACAACTAATTTTTGGGGGGTAGTATTTTCACAATTCACTTCTTGTTCCATAGAGAAGATATCTCTACCCGTATTAAAGGGTGAGGGCACACGACTCTGATGGGCACTTTATGTAAGTTGTTTTATAACCTATCAGATGTTCGAATATTATGTTATCGATAATATTCTTCGCACTCATAATACATAGGAATTATTTCGCTTCATATTTTGTTGGTTTTCATGCAGCATTTTGCCTGGATGCTCACCGCTTAACTAAAATCTCATGCCTTACGAAAATTAATATAATCTTCGTTATATAAGACTATCACCATTCCATTAATTAACCACATTGTCTTTAATTAAAATATCAAATTAATGTGTTATTAAATATTATATACATAGCCAATACTTGTTTTCTTTTCTTACGCGTGATTCAGTCATGATTTGTTTAAAAAAAATTTTGATTATTTATGTCTTAATAAATTTTGATTATCCTGAATGCATTGAGTTTTTATATTTACATTACAATATATATTTTATTTTGGTGAATAATAGGACATTTTTATCTTTTGATATTACATATTAATGACTTCCGAGATTTAGAGCGTTATTAATGTATATATCTCGTAGCCATATTGTAAAATCCGTTTTTTTATAAAATGTCTAGGCGTTTTATAAAAATACAGATTTTGTAATCTGGCTACGACATACACATATATATATGTAATATCGGATAGGCGCAAAGAGTCATTTGAGAAATTGTATGCGCTTACTTTACTTAGAACGGTAGTAATATTTACAAGTAACAAATTTGTTTTAGCATATTTATGTGTATTCTACATTACTGCACATACGTTAATACAATAATATAGATTATTGTATGCCAGAGAAATGTAAAGAAAAAGTAGAGTAATTTTCACTTTTTACTTAGAGATATATATCATATATTTTCTTCATGCGCATATCTTTGTCACCGTGTGAATATAACAATGAGATTCATTATTTGCTTATATCTGTGACTAAATGGACATGCCGATATTTTCACAGTGGATTAAACGAACTGGGGTCCGCGGTGATTACTTATTTATTTTATGTTTCTTTCATTTCCCTTTGTTAATGTGATATACGTACGTTTTATGTTTCAGGGCGATCCCCAAGAGCGTTGCCACATTATGTGAACATAAATTTACCATAAGTTTAAGAATATCAAAAATTTTAAAAGCTTGTATAATAATGGAGCTTTATTCCGTAAGCGTCGTTTAGAAACTGATAAAACTTAAAAAAAAAGAATCATGCCATTAACAAAAAAATTAATTTAGAGTACAATATCAGAGATATATAAGATTCATTTGCCTGATATTTACTTCGAAGAGAAGGAAAATAAAAGCAGAAAAGATAAATATTGCAGTTGAAACATTATATAACTTTCCCATTACGTAATAGAATATATATTATATATATATATGTATACATATATGAAAAGATATTGTATAATATATTTGAACTGACAAGAGTTCAAATCAAACTTAATAAATGGGTTTCGTGATGTGAATGAAATACGTTTTCTTTTCTGCATTTATCAGCCTCTATTCATTACAAGGAAAAAAAGTGAAACTATTATATTCCGTTAAACCCATACAACGATTACCGAGATTACAGACGGATACTAATGGTGTACGCTTGTATTCAGCAAACTTCTTCCTCCCCATTGTATGCTGTGTTTCAAGTTTACGTTTATCACTACTGTGCATCCATCTGTACTCTCTTCAAATTACAAAATCGAAGTAGCTTCAAATGTGCTTTAATGATTAATAACTTATACTTGATTACGTTAATGTTTGTTTATTTTCAATAATCCAATAGATAAAAAAAACGTTGAAAGAAAGATTGGGTTATCAGTATTTGTTCTTTTAAGTCCGATAATAATGTAAGACTGGGAAATCTAAATATGATAGATGTACGACTGTCAATTAAATGGACAGTTTTATTCCTTGATGAATGCCGAAGAAGACGCTCGATTAAAATGTTTGATTGAATGTTAATTCCATTTTCCGATCGAATAATATTTAATTGAATGGTGCATATTTTTATGCCAATAAAGGAGTGTGTTCTTCGGCCGCAATTAGCCACGAAATTGTGCATTAAATTGCACGAATGCTGCCGATTGATCCAATTAATCTTTCTCAGAAACAATAATAGCATAGAAAGTATATGGGAAACGTATTTGTTCCTCCAATCGCGCCCACCTATGTATTCGAAATGATTTTTTTGTTGTATTTTCAGCTTCATATCATTTATACTAATAAAAATCACAAATTCTACTGAAGTGTTTGTGACCATTATTTTTCATAATAGTGACAGCTAATTGTTTTTAAGCGAGCGTGAAATTAGAACTAAGTCTTTGATAAGAGAGCATCGAAAAAGCCGAAAAGATTTAAACGATTGTTCGTATGTACATGAATCGGTAGGTACTTGTATACAAGCCGATTTATAGAAAAGATGTTCTTCTCTTTGTATAAAAAACGCTATTTTATCATATTGAAAAGATGCACTTTTGCGTGAATCATTAAGGGTCGATAGATATTTTCAATATTAGATTATCCGATTTTTGTAATAAAATTCATCAGTTTAAAAATGTATCGTATTCTGTCAATAAAATTATCTTATTTCATCACATTCATTTTTGCGTAATATATAATTAATACCCTCCATGTTAAGAATTTTTAATTAAACTATTTTCTTCTCAATTAGGATTTTCTCTCGTCCTGCTCTTTCGCTCTTTTGTATTTAAATAAGATAGACGTGTAATAGTATTTTCTAAATGTAAGCCATTGAAAAAAAGAATCTTAAAAAAATTCAATTCAAACAATCTTAAAATAGAGGAAATTGATTGTATACTTACCGACAATTTAATTCTGATTTTTAAAAAGTATTAAATATAAAAATTTATATTAAATATTACATATAAATAAATGTAAAAGTTATTAATTTTTAGAAAGAACCGAATAGATAATTTTACGATTTCTTCAATTTTTGAGTTAAAAACTTAAGTGCTAAAATGATACCTCTTGAGAAAAATCTGAGGGCATCTGAAACGGAAACATTATCTCCTTGAGTTCTAAAGATTCAATTTTGTTAAGGATAATTTATTGGAGTTTTATTAATATTTCTTTGTACATAGAGTACATATACAAAGGTTGTTCGTACATATTAAAAAGGTAACGTGAAAATTAGTATAAAAGTCCTTTGACATATCGTAATGCGCGTGTCACGATGTGGTGAATGTTATTTCGATGGTACAGTTATTCTATTCGCCTTACGATATTACGATGAAATAAAAAATGATCCTCTGCACCCGTATGAAATAAATATTATAGGAACTAAGATGGACGATTTCGCACCCGTAATGCAAATCTATAATTTTCTTTTACATTCTGAAAATGGATTTGTGCGGCTCTTCGCATTATATCATAAGTATAATTTTATCTTTTAAATTGTATGACAATTATAACTTATGTATATCTACGTAATGGAAATGTTTCAGAGTTAGAGAAACAGAAAGAAGAGAAATCATAGATTTTGTTATGCTACTACAATATATCTTCATGAAATCTTATACTTATTCTTAGCTTATGTAAAAAATAAATAGTGCTTTCATACAAAATTGTGAAATAATATATAGAAGAGAGAGGAAGTAAAATCAACATCATATCTTTAACACTTCAGATGCCTTTTCACGCTGATGCTCGATGCTCATTTTCAGCGTCAAAAGACCGTCACGTGAACAAAAATGACGAATCAGTATTTTTATTTTTGATCACGTTACGTCTTTTGACACTGAAAAAGAGCGTCGAGCGTCAACTTGAAAAGATATCTTTAGACAAAAGAATCGACTTTGACACAGTAAAATCTTCCAAAAGAGAGCTCTTCTTTAAGTACCGTAAATCGTGCAGTGTACTCTTCGCGTTTCTATTACAGTGACAAAAACACGATAATAAGCGCAACTGGTTTCCATGATTCGTTCAATTGAAATAAAAATCGATAGTTCTTATCGTCGCAAAGAGTATATATAGTGAGATGATATAATTATTCGTTCAAAACACGCAGAATCCTTAAAAACCCATCACATTCACATAGATCTTATATGTATATATCATAACCATTATATATTATATATATACGTGAACACAATATATAACATTTACACATTTTATAAGTTAACGCATTTATATCTGGTAAGCATAGTCTTCGCGAAGTTATCTTCTCTGTTGATTACTTTCGATGGGTGTACTTCTTCTCTTCGGAATCTTAAATAATCCTAGTATCCATTTTGCTCGATATCTTGGATGGTAACGCTTTTGTTTTATTAGGTATACGTTCGTGTTTCAAGAGATTAACGTATCTCACTTCTAAAAACTTGTAAATAACTTTGAAAATGGCAGTCGCGCCAGGAGCATTCGAGGCTATAATCTCACATTTATTGATCATGCGAATGTGAACGTGTATTGTAATGATCAGATACAAACTGTTAGGCACGTATCTGTCGATATATCCTTTGAATCCGTTGATTAAACTCTCAATAAACACCAACAGGTCTCTCAGATAGTTTGAACATCGTTAATTTCTTTTCTTTATTTCTTTTTCAAAGTCGATCTTTAACTTTTATCCCCTCGCGATTCGTATAAAGCTTTACTGTCGGCATCGACACGAGATCCTCTACAATTTCTATTGTTGTACGACGTTTCGGCGATTATTTCACGAACTACCGGTCAGATTGCTGTTGAGCAGCTCAGTATTGGCGTTGTTCGCTGCCAGCTGCTGCTGCTCCTTCTGCTTTCTGCGCCGCCTCCGATTTCGCTTATGCACGCAGAACAGCGCCACAAAGACAACGAAGAGAAACACCGCGACGCACGAGACTACCAATATCCAGACCGAGCGGGCTTTCTCGGTCTCCACCTTCTGCTGTATGATGGTCGAGCACTCGTTGTACAGCTCGTACGTCCGATTACTGAATTGCACATTGTCGCAGTCCTCGGCGATCGGTGAGTCGGTGCAATTGAAGAATTCGGGTTTCATCTTGATCGCGCGTAACTTCACCCAGGCATTCAACGTCTGGCATTCGCAACCGATGCTGTCGAACTTGATCATGTTCCGGGAGAGATCGAGGTACTTGAGCGAGCAGAACGGCGCCAGGTCCTCGGTGTCGACCGACATGATCATATTCTCGGATACGTTGAGAGTGACGAGGGACGGCTGGGGACCGATGTACGGGATCTTGGTGAGCTTGTTCCTGGGCAGCTGCAGCATCTGTATGGGCGAGGTGAACTTCACCTTGAACACCGAGTCGGTGAGCTTGTTGTAACCGAGGTAGAGCGTGCGGAGGTACGGCAGCTGGAAGAGGCTCTTGGGCAGAGTGTCGCAGCCGTTTTGTACGAGGTCCAGCACCTCCAGGTACTGCTGTTTGGCGAAGGCTCCTTCCTCAATAGTCTGGATGAAGTTGTCACTCAGATAGATGTAGGCTAAGCTCTTGTAAGGGGCCAAGCTGTCATTCGTCAGTTCCCTCAATCGATTCACCGTAGCATCGAGCGCCTACAAAAGAAACTATTTTCAGACAAGACGTATGTGTAGAAGAAATTCCGTTTGAAAAACAGAAAAACATGTTTATAAAAAGAAAAATAATGAGAATTAAATATCGTTCGATTAAACTGGATTAAAAAAAGTAAAAATTATTACGTAGCTTCGATATCGGATAATATCGAAGTCCAATAATCAGTACATTAAATTATAATTATCATAACATAAATAATATAAATATTATAATTATTGAATAATATTAAATATTATGTGGGTATATATATTTTATAAAATTAATAAAGAAAAATACCATCTCTAGGCACGCAGTGTGTTTTTCAAATGGAGATTAACACACCATTCACGTTATTATTTATCAGATTTCTGTTAGCAAAAACATTTCAGGGTGAAAAATGGTAATTCCGCTGAACGGAAAGAGGTCGGGATTTATCAATAAGATCTTTGTTTCCGTAAAGATGCACTTGTCAGATTAGCCGGTCGGCGAGAAGAATTAATGGCACAGCTAACTCAATAATACAAGGACGCGAGATATTAGGACGACGGATAATGGTTTCTTTGACGCGGACCCTTGATATGCAAATGCGAAATATGCAAATATTTTGATGCCTTTTATTTATACTAATTTAATAAATCTCGCAACATGCAATTTTTTTACTCGTTGCAGTTTCTCGACACAAATTGATAATTAATCAGCCGAATTGATCTCCAAAATTCATCAGTTCGAGTCTCCTTTCTCAATTTCGAGTCTCGTAGTATCATTAATTATAAATGATTAATTTGATTTTTTTTCGTATAATTATGAGTACTAGATATTTTCAACTCAGCTTAAAATAAATTCTATTAAAATGAAATGGATTTGAAATTGAAAAATAGACTTATTTACATATTTTTAACGCGCAATTTATTAAAAATCTTTGAATTCTTAAACCGATTGTAAAATGAATAAAATGAGATAAAATCCATTTTATTTCTTCGTTGAGAGACATCGGGAAACATCCTGGGATTTCGTAAAAGGATATCATGTTCTGTTGACATTGGTTTGCATCGCGCAGGGACCTAACTCCGAAATTAGTATGTCTAGTATTTCTGCGAACGCGTCTGTTAAATTCTGCGTACTAGTCAGCTTTGTCGATTGAATGTATAAACAGCTCTTTATGCGCGTTAATTTATACATGCGATTCCTTCACACATAATTCTCATAAATGCAGTTATACATATATTTATGAACGAACTATACGAGCATATATATAAAATATTCAACTTTATCAATGGCAGATTTTTCAAATAATTGCTCCCTTAATAGGAATTCAATGCAAAGTAGTTCATCAAGTAATAGACCACAGAAAAAAAATTCTATTAAAATAAACTTTACTTGAAATAAAATGAAAATCCAAGATCTCGTTGCGATTCGAATTTAAAATATTAATAAATCGAATTTCTATTTGCGAAAAATTGTTTATCGTCGCGATATGTCCCTCGAAGAAAACTCAATTACAGTCAAAGAAAATTTGCAATGAAATCCCATTGCTCTCGAATTCCCATCGGGGACATCCGATACGCAAGATCAAATGCCCGGTAGTGTCCGGAACATCGGTAATATCTCTGCCCGACTAAAATTTCTCAAGTGTATTGCGGAACGCATCCATCCTCGTGACCCTGGACAACCCAATCTCCGGATTTAGCATGTCTGGAGTTTTGCCTGGGATTCATCGGGCGGCAAGTTTACCAAAGTACGAAAGTGTAGTTGCAGACGTACCGGGGATTTGCAGGATGCGGTCGTATCGGACGGGTAGTTGAAGAAAGAAAAAGAGAAAAATAACGCGCGAAAGCATGGAAGACGTAGCATTCCGCAAAACGGCGAAGAGATTTTAAGCTCCAAAAAGATGCGGACGCAGGAATGTCTAGGCTTATAACGTTAATGCCCGTAGAAATAGCCGACAGGGAAAGTGATTAATTATTCGTACATAATGTCGCTAACAATGAATGAATTAAAGATACAGTACGAGAGAGAGGGGTTCCGGGGGATAGATTCATCATCGCTTTAATATTACATGAAGTCATAAAGCGCGCAATCTATTACCGCAAGAGGAAGTATCGTTAAAAAGTGAAAAAGTAATCAACAAAGGCGCCCGAGAAGGTATCAACAAGTACATACATTTTATCGTCGACGTTGATAAAGCGAAACTCCTGTAATGCTATTATGAAGTGCGCGTTACAAGACAGCGCGCGCGTTAACCCGCTGGGACATCAATCCGTCTCGCAAGTCAGCCTTGTGCATCCTTTGTAAACTAAGACTGCCAGATTTACCCCTTTTGACGGAAATAACGTGAAATAAACAAGGGAGCCAAAGGGAACATAACATAAAATACGCAGAAAACTTTTATATTTATATATCTCTCTCTTTTACCCTGCACCTGCCACGATAAAAATGTTCCGACAATAAGAATTAAGATATAAAGTTTATAGACAATTAAGATAAGAGAGAGAACAGACAGAAATAAGAGACTTTATTGCTATAATTCTTAGAGTTTATTATAAATTTCTCTTTTATTAGCTTCTATTTTACAAGAATTGTTGCAGATAATAAAATAAAAATACTCATCGTGGAAGGTAAAAACCTACCCTTCGCGATTCTTGGATCGTACAAAAATGTAACTATATTTGTTACATCAATTTAACATAAGAATAAATGGTGCTTAATGATGTTTATTGATGTATAATCATATTT
This sequence comes from Tetramorium alpestre, assembly GCA_021460005.1. Classification (NCBI taxonomy): domain Eukaryota; kingdom Metazoa; phylum Arthropoda; class Insecta; order Hymenoptera; family Formicidae; genus Tetramorium; species Tetramorium alpestre. The sequence continues at coordinate 488,409 of JAJVSH010000051.1, forward strand.
TTAATTTATTTTATTGATAATCTTATATTTGATAATCTTACCTGTATGTCTGACTTCAGATTCGTCGGAATATCGTGTAGCTCCATAGTCGAGCAGGAGGCCTGCAAAATCTTGTAGGCCCTGCTGTAAGTACATTTCTTCGGGGGCGGGTCGACTGGCATGAAACTAGACGATCCCAGCACCAGACCATCCGGCACCGTGGCAACGACGAAGCCCAGCAGCAGAAAGCCATTAAAGAGAAGGATGCTCATATCTGCAACAGATCCAACGGAAACGGTACGCTTGAACATTGCCCAAATCGAATCTACGATCGGACGATCGCTTTGCGAGTGTATGTACGGGATGAAACATCCCGGGATTCCCCTTGGCAGCGCGACACCGCCGTTGCTGTGTAGTGCGTTATTCATTGCGACACTGTACTGCATTGTACCGTAATAAATTGTTCTAAATTGCATCGATATTTTCGATGCTCAGAACACTTTTTTTTTCTCTCGCCGCTCTCATCCCGTTTAATCGATACATCATTTCCACCATCTTAATTCAGAAGATTTGTATTTTCTTTTTTTTTTGCAAGACGACGGTCGGCTTAAAGCAGTTAAAGCAAGTTGATTAGCAGCCCGTGAGATAGCTTTGAAAAAAATTGCGGAAACTTTTCCAATCGCCCGTACCTATCTCCCCCGCGCCATAACGTCCATTTACATGCGACTCCGGTATTTCCGTAGCTTAATTAAGTACTCTTCGAGATGAAAAAGGAAAGAGAGAGATATCACTTTGAAATCGTAATAGCCTCGGCTACCGGAGCGCTATCGCGTCTATTTGCGCTCGCCCGTTGGATGCCTTCCATGTTCCGGAAAGCGGTATCATAATTCCGATAAGCATCGTTTTCGGTCGAGGGATCGATTCGACGNGGGGGGGGGGGGGAGCGTGTGTTTTCGGCGCATCTACTATACGGGACCTCGTCGCCCGACGTCGCCGTGGCGAGAGATGCAGTTGCCGGAAGCTGACCTCTTACTGCCGGTTAAGTTGTCAGTCGAAATAGCTGGCCCGGCCGTCCGGTCCGCTTACCGCCGGCGAAGTAATTTCCAGGTGGCGATCCTAACTTCGCGCGCGAATATACAGAGAGAGAGGGGAAAATTTCGGCCGCGCGTAAATTTTCGGACTTTGACGGCGGAGCCAAGTGAAATTACGGAAGGGAGACGAGAGGAAGCGGACCGGGCGGAAAGTTAACGAGGCGCTTCTCTCTCTCTCTCNCTTTCCTCTGTCCTCCTCGTTGACGTGAAAGCATAAAACTCGTGCTTCATGCGAGAGAAACGGCTAGCCACCGAAAACGTCCCGTTTCGTTACCGCGATCGATCGATCGGCCCTTTGTCCTGATCGAATTTCTCTCACAGCAGGTGTCAATGTAATACACGGCGCCCGAGCACTCTACGTGAATTCGGAAAGTTGAGGGCTATCGGGTTTGCGATTAATTGCTCGCGCGACATCCCCCGCGACGCGGACGAGATGCAAATTCGATATTTTTAAGAAGACCCGCCGAGGGTCTCGATACTAACTTCACAGGGGACGATATCGAGCATCTGTCGTGGCTGCGTTCTTTGCAGATGTGCCCGAAAAATTAGTCGGAAAACATGCGTCAGCGCGCCAATGGAATCTTTTATTATTTTTATTTTACGTCATTACACGATATTATTCGCGCTGGAATATTCCGAGATCTTAATCTGCGTCCCGTGAGAAGCTTTCTCTCTCTCTCTCTTTTTTTTTTATACCGCGCGACACTTCGTGTACGTTGGGAATATTTCGCCCGTTCTTCGCTCCACCGCTAAGCGCCTCGTTCCGCACGGCCGTTGCGGATTTTTATCGCGGGATTTATTGCGCATTTCGATGAGATAAAAATTTCATGGCGCTCCGCCTGCTACCCCGGGGGCTGGATATTATAGCGGGAAACCCGGGCTTCTCTCGACCATAATTAAAATTAAATTGCAGTTAGCTAAGACGAAAGTGCTCTCCTCGCCGAAGCCGAAAGCTTAATAGCATTGCGTAGGATGCACGGAGGAACTGGAGAAAGGAAGATGATGCGCCTGCAGTTCGCCGTTTGTGCAAAGGACGATGACGACGACGACGATGATGGCGACGGCGGCGACGAGAGCTTCACCGACTTCCGTATGTCTCACGCTCATTTGCCTGCATTTGAAAACGTTATTAATACAAATTGGAACGGCGGCCCTTCTCTCTTTGCGAAACTTCCGCGAATCTATCTCCCAATATAGCATCTTGATAATCAAACTTACTCCTTTGAGTGTTCTGTGACATCACTCTCTCTTTCTCCCGATCGTTTTTCCTCGTTTTATCAACGCGAAGAGAATTGTGTCTACTAAGTTCAAAATTAATCCAATAAAATCTCTCGAAATATTTCCCGCTTCGGCTATCCGTGTAAATTTCGCGAATCAAAAATAATTATGTTTTCTATCATACTTTAAATTAATTTTTGTGAAATTTAAATTGATAAAAATTCATATACTTTTATTAATGAAAAATACTTTTTAAATAATGTATATTTTACATTACAAAATACGTTTCTATGTATTATAACGTGTTAAAATACTCATATAAAAGACCATCTTCACGCAATGTTTTTATCGAGAAATGCAAAGAGACAGCCCGAAGTGTCCTTTTTCCCTTCATCGAATATTCCTGTTTGCAGATACCTCCTTCTCGAGAACGATCTTGATAAAAATATTGATGTAATATCACGAGAAAGCGCTTGAAAGCGTTCAAAAGCTTTTTCCTTGATCATTCAGTAATACTCTTTATACCGCTACGGGTGTTGAAAATACGAGGTGCGTTTCATTTACGGCTTGTTACAAAGCCGTTATTTACCAACGACTAAATACGACTCGGTATTAATTTATTATTTTGTATCCACTTTTGATGATCCGTGAATAATATATTCACAATGGTAATACGTTTCACGCTGGTCGCGTGACAAGCCGAGCGCTTTCATTTCAATCAGCAGCGAGAGCAAATACAATTTAAAAGTACATTTTGCAATAGGAATATAGCTCGTTAAAGCACGGACAAGAGCCCAGATGACTGAGTCAAACGTAATATAGCGAAAAATATCTGCAATACCATCGTTATACAGAAATTAACTATTTTTAATAACGACTTTTCAAATCTTTCTTCTTTTTTTCACATTGTTTATGACAAAAATATTACATATTTGAAATGATTGTAAAATGGTTAACAATGCATGAAATAAAATGGCATAATTGAGATAATAATTTTTATAAAACTTGGAAAAATACAACGCAATGTGAGTTTCCAGAAGAAAACGAAAAAAAAAGCTAACTTTTTTTTTTAAAGATTCCGCAGTTATCCGGATTAAAATTTTTTTCTTCAAATTTTCTATAAATTCACTGACTGATTAAAAGTGACGTTCTGACACGCTAATTAATTATCGTAAAATTTTTATTATTAAAAATCCCTAGGCTGCCAATAAATCTCATTAATTAGTCTCGCAATATAAATTTCTTTCGGCTATTTTTAATTATTCATTTATTATACCATCCTCAGATATTTCCATCCATTTATCACTCATTTATTGCGCCTTCTGGTACAAGTTCTCTCAAGGGGAAATTTTATTTTAACTTTTGAAGGAAGTGAGCTATTCGCGCGTGAGACGAATAATCGAAGGATAAATTTTCCGCGAAACTCGCGCAGCTTTGTCGATGCCACGAGATTCGGAAGTCGACGCTATCGACAATGAAACAGTATACTACTGCCGTTGTGCCGGGGAGCTTATTTCCGGTGCGTATGGAAACTGAGGGGGGGAACGGGGGAGCGGTGGATCCGTTTACAAGACGCCGTGATTCATGGCCCGTGCAGTTTGCAAGTTTTGAAAGAGGACGACGTGCTGTTTATTGTGCCAAGATCTGATGAACTGCAGAGGCGGTCGTGAGTTTCAACCAACCATCAGAGCTTATCGCCCGAATATCGACCATACGTCGCTGTTAATATTCACATGAGAGGTCAGGTGCACATATCAGGGTGTCTATAACACACGTGCGTCGAACTTTGGACGTTTGTAAAACGCATGTCGCGGACACGTATTCTATTTCGAGAGAAAGTCACACGCAGATAAAAAGAACTACAAATATATACCTCTGCGAAAAAAGTGCTTCGCTAAGAAGAAAAAAGGATGCGATAGCAGAAATTCTTACGTTAATAATTCGCTATATTGGACAGAGTGGCTGGCGCGGTTATTATTAATTTATGTATTTTTAAAATAATACGAAGCACTCTCCGAAAGCTCTCTCTCCGATATCCTCGATACACAGATCAAATATTGTAGACTTACAAGTATTGAAGATCTCTGTTGAGAAAATGATGAAAGAAACCCTCGTTAAAATTCAACGGGGGACGAAACGCGTTCTGCGTTTTTTATCTTAATTATTTTCACCGGTTGAAAGGGATGTCGTGGATTCTTGACAATTTTTAGCTACGTCGAGAGATTCGCTGTAACAAAGAAGCGAATAAAACTCGCACCGCGAGAAAAAACGTCAGGCCGACGTACCTGACTTACGGCAGCGAACACACACACACATATCAAGCTTCGCTGCATAAGTAATTACGTTCCACGTTAAAATCTGCTAAATTTCCCCGTCAGAATGGAGATTCTCGTCGAGACTAAAAGTCGGAAGAAAGAGACCGGCGGGAGACACACGTTGCGAAAAGTGTTTTATTTCATAGCGCGAGTGAAGAAAAAGAAAAGAGAAAGAGAGAGACCGATGGCTGGCGATTCTCGCAAGATAGATCTACGCGCGGCGAAGAGAAATGAAAATTTCATTTACATCTTAATGGGATCCAATTATTGTCTCCTTAATCCGGTCTTCGGGACTCTCGCGGAAAGTCCCATGATTTTCGATCTCGGAAGCGGCGGATTCTAAATGCGATTCTAACGGCGTGGCGCAAGAGAAACGCAGCGGCGCGGAACCGTGCCCGTTCGTCGTTTTACGTTGAGGCTTCCGTGGTCTCAAGACGCGCACCAAAATAGACCGCGTTATCGGCGCGGTGCATGCGGCACGACATTACGCGATATACAGCAACAGGTCTGCGCAATGTTACGGAAAGCGAGTTCGGTCGGTCGGTCGGTCGGTCGATCGGTCGGTGGGTCGGTCGATCTGGAAGGCGGCGGCGAGAGGGTGTCAAGTGTGTTTATTCGCGTGGCTTCGATTGGCGGAGTCGCCGTTGCGCCATAGAGCTAATTAATTTGCTCGCTCGTCCCGACAAATGGCCACTTGCGATCTCAATTGAATTGAGGAACGTATCCCGCAGCCGTAAAAGAGTTGCGCCCTATCGCGGGGCAGGACGAGCGTCACTACTTCCAATTGACTGATGTCCAATAAGCGACGTTCGTGGAGCATCGAAATGGAAATTTAATGTAATGTATCGTTATATACATCTGCTTAACTTGCGTAGTATGCAAACATATAATTTATGCACATGTAGTTCGAACAATATTAAAGCCTGCGCATATTGGAGTATCAGCCGGTCAGAGATTATTGATCATATTCTAAGTTATAATTATGAGCGATTTGGCCCTTTTTGAATTATATAAAGGGGACAGAAGACACACTTTATATATAATTCATCGCATTTTATAATGAATTTTATATATTAACTGCAGTTTTCAAAAATAAATGTGTTACACTCAGAAATAGAAATATAATTAATACGAGAACGGGGCAAGAACGTTGCAAGAGACGATGATAATTAATAATAATTAATAATATTAAAATACACGTAATAATAAATTAATGCAATCCGATAAATGATGAGCGACGCGTAACGTTTTCAAAGGGCATTTTGCTGATCGTCGAACAGGTCGATTGCAAATTTTAAATCTGGTTTAAAACGGGGAATTTCGCCAAGAATTCCCCGAACGGTTATGGACGAGTCATGAAAAATTCAGATTTTCCCCTTAATAAATAAAAGTATCGAGAGCTAACTCTTTATTGCAGCGGTGTCCAATATCGTTCGCCACTCGCCACATGTGGCGAATAGGTTATTGTACAGCACTATATTCCGCTGAGCAAAACAAACGGCAGTATTGTATCCAGGTATCTATGGGTAGAGCCATTTAATCGATGCGTATCTTTCCTTCCATAACGGAGCTTAATTAATTTTAATGGCGTAATCGACGATTCGCGCGGCTGCAAATTAGATCAAATAATAATAATCCTCTTGTAGTCCATTTCAACTTTTTGTAGCGAGTTTCATATTTCGGATACATTCGCATCCACTTTGCAGTCCTTTATTTGCACACGAGTGTATATATCAAAATATGTATTATATATTGATATTTTCCATACATACAATATTTATTCCTCTCTTCAAGTATCTAAATAGCCCTCAAATTTTTTTCGATATGTCAACGCCAAAATTATAAACGGTGATATTATAATTATAAATTGGGGGAAGGGGGGAATACAAATCTAGCGTGACACAATCATTGTCGGCTCTCGATTTTTTACCCGAGCGTAAAAAAAGTGCTCAAATAAAAAAAAAACAGCCAAAAAATCCATGTTCAATTTCAGAATCGATATTTATCGTCAATCGTCGCTTTATTAAGCCTCACGCGTGTTTTTTACGACTAGTTTATGGCGAACGTCAGATGCAAACAGCGAGAAGCGTGTTACTGCAATTTCCCTCATATCGCCTCGACCGCTACCGTGCACACTCTGTTAAATCAATATAGAGGCTTCAACATTCGTACGTGTGCACTGCTCGTGCTTTACATCGAAAAAAAAAAATATGCGAACCTCTCTCTCGGATCCTATCGGATCAATGAACGGCTAACGGGGTCAACGAGCGAAAATGTAATTAATTACAGGATTAGGACCGAAGCGATGTAATATCACCCCTTTATTCATCAAAAGAACTCGTTTTCGCGAGTCATCTTATTATGCTCGCCATCGTGGAGCTCAATCGGGATCAAATGCGAGTTGAATTATCGCGCGATCGTAGTTTCTTCAGTTTGTAAAGCGAAGCGCAGAGCGCGCTCATTCACACGAGCTGCTTCATTTATTAAAACCGAAGCAGCGAAAGGGCAATTAAATATCGCTATAGATAATCCTACCGGACGCGGGATTCTCGTGCGTTTTGCGTCCATAGTTAAATAATTCGTTGATTGACGCGCATGGAAATTGCATTGTAAAAAGCAATGCGGAAATCACAACGCGCAATGGAAAACATACCCGCTGTAATCCAACGACGCGATCGACAATAACGTTTGATTTTTTTTTGTACGCCGGATGTGTAGCTTCTGCCTCAAAGGTAATATAAATTGGGCGTCGTTTTGCGAAACAGCGAAATATGAACGATACATGAAATTGATAGCTTTTAACATGAAAGGCGCTTGAAAGGATCGAAAGTTTTATGAGACCCTCCCCCCCTTTTTGCAAAAAAAAGTTTTTCATTAATGTAATCCGAGAGAAGCGGAGAATCGCGTAAGCTCCGCGCGCGCCTCGCAGCTCCCCGTCAGGATTCGCCGCCGCTCGCATCATCGTAATGGCAAATTCTTTGGTTAATTTAGAGTCAACTTTTTCCCGGCGAAAATATCGCGGCACCGATACTTTTTGAAAGAAGGGGCTTTTCCAAGGCTGAACTTAAGTTTCAGGCGTGCAACTTAATTAATTGAATGCCGCATTTCTTCCCTTCCCCTCAAGTTATTCCCGGAGTTAGAATATTAAATATCTTGTTAACTATGCGTATATCTCAAAGGCCAGGATTTTGTTTAATTAGAATCCACCCGAGAGACCCGAAAAAAAGTCTCATTGTACTCGCACACTCCGAAAAGCCCTTTCCCGTTTCAATCGGTCGCAGCTCGTAAACGATTTACGTCACGACCATTCGGATCGGGATACAACTCCCACTGTGAGACACACTCCGTGTGTAATCTCGACGGTGATGAGCATCGCGCGTCGTTCGAAGTTCGATCGACAGAAGTAATAAAAGCTTACGCGGCCTTTGAGCCGCGCTCCGCATTTACCCTCGTCCCTGAGAAGCGTCCGATTGAAGGCTTTGATCTGCGCACGGTACACACCGTACACACGTGCCCTCGCATCTTGATTTCCGTATATACGATTGCGTACGCGCCGCAAGCGTTATTGCAACCCTGCGGGGAGGAAATGCCATCGAGCGAAATTCTTACGGTGATCGATTCGGGGAGCGCGCGCGGCCCGCGGTTAAATGTTCGACGGTAAATCGATGAGCCCTTTAATGGCTGCGAGTACTCCTTACGGGATACTCCGCCGGCCGATCGCCGCGAGATCGTCTGCGTGTGCGTCCCCTCCCATAAAATTTATCACCCTCCATATCTTCCGTGCTAATCTCGCGGGTTTCGCGCCGGACACGGCGATAATAGTCGCCGCTGGAGAACTTGTTCTCTCGCACGGGACGCACACCTTGGCCATTAAAACTTTACACGATCGGTACACTCGGCGATATTATTCGATATATCTCATTACCGTAAACCCGATATCCGCGATGCACAACGGCGCAAAGGTATGCAAATGGCACAAAGGTATAAATGCGCTTTCAAAAAACACAATGCTTGTTAACATCAGTCTACGGACGATATTTTACACGTCGGATATCACGGCATGATGAAAGAGATAAAGTGTTCGCCGTCAGTTCTGTTTAACGAGTAATAGGGAGAAAGAGCTTTTTATCAATTAACTTCGAAAAAGTACGCGCGAATTTGCCGTCCGGCGAAGAATATATGGGCCGCGCGCGAGTGTTGTAGAGAGAAGAGATTTAAAAAGGATGTGATAGGATGTCAAACGAGAGGGAGACATATTCATTATTTGAAACATATTTATCTACTCGTTAATTCACGTCATTCACGGAAAAGCGAGATGCCGCGTCACATGAAGAGAGAAGTTCATTGCTAAAGCGATAGAATGAATACAAAGGACAATGGCGCTTCCGTATATCTTCCCGGATTGACTTTAAATATTTCAACTGATATTAACTGTTCTGAAATTTTTAAAATACACGACATGCTTTTATCGCGCGTCGCACGCGCGTGTTACTTGAACCAAATGGCATAGTAATATTATCAAAATAACGTCATCGTCACACAAGTCAAAACATTATCGATCATTTAAGATTCCTGAAATTGTCCTATATTTGATGCACTTCCATTTTTTATTACTTCTCTCTCTCTCTCTCTCTTATTTCCCGTTTCATTCTTTCGCTCTTGTGTTTTACGGTTTACAAGACACGATATCGTGTAAATCGCAGCCAGGATTAATACTGCCACAGAATACCGAATAATGTCAGAAGATATGAATACAAGGTAGCCTGTGCATCGCATGTAAACGCTGGCGTGTAAAACAGGATAGCCGAGTAAACGCGAGGCGTAGATGCAGCTTGTCGGATCGTGCCGACGTATTATACAACCCGCACCCCCGCGTCCTCCCCCCTTCCCCTCTACCGAGCACCGTGTTGCACCGATTTACGTCAGTTTAATTCGCTGAGGTTCATTTCGACGTTGAAGAATTACAGCATCGGGATTTTAATGCACGCAAGCGTGCGGGTCCGCTCGCTCGCGTGCAACGTGCCCTCCTCCCCACACGCGCCCGCGCGCGCCAATGTTTTTAATCTCTAAATTACGCGGTCGAATCGCTCAATTAAAGCTTCTCCCCGGCCAGCCCGGTCCCGCGCGCGCGCGCGACCGCGCTCATACGGTCGAGTGCTTTCGTGAAATAACGCGCAAAAAAGTCCCGGCGGGACAGGGAATCCAATAGCCGGGAATCGGCTCCCGCGAGAGCACAATCTAGATTACGTCTCTGATACCTTGCGGGAGAGCGCGCGAGCGCGAGCCAGATCTGAAAACTGCCGCAATCTCGAATTCCATCGAGCGTATTAAAAATGTCTCGCGAAATCCTCCGGAATTTTCGCGAGCGGCGCGATTAAAGCGCATCAGGAACTTCCGGCGGCGGNGTCCGCGGAGAATCGGGGAGATTCCGCGAATGTCCGCGCGAATCCNCCCCCNCCCCCCCCCCCCACTCGTACGTGATGTGGAAATTTCCCTTTGAAATTTGAATTTGAAGAGATTTCATCGACCTTGCCGCCAAGTTTTTCGCAACGTAAAACCCCGACCGACGTGGACGTTTTTCACGTATCCCGTCGGGTAATAAATTCTTAATTGCGCAAATGCGCGTGTAATATCCTTCCTCCCTTCCATCCCCGGAGGATATTATTCTTAAATCAACTTGAAAAGCGAGACTCAAATGCTAATTCCGAGAAGTGATTCCGGGGAGGGCCGAACGACGGGAGTGCTTTCTCGATTGTGAGTCGCCCGGGTGTAAATTACACTCCGCGCGACCATTCCCCGGGCTAATGTACTTGGACAGGATCTTTAGGTACCAGAGCGTTAGGTACCTTCCCTAAGAAGTTTCCAGACCGACCCCTTCGTCACTAACAACGGGCAATCGGGTCTCTCCGTGCATAAAGCTTAGTGCGCCGTAACAGTGCCGTGCGGTAACATCGACGTAGCGCACAAATTCTTAGCCTGCCGCAATCTTATTTAACTGTTCGCTCGACGCTGATTGCAGCGTCGCGTTCAACGATGCGGCAACGCTCCAGTGACGCGGATTAAATACGTTATTTCAATTAAGTTACGTCGATAGTCGGAAAAACTAATCTAAACTGCCCCCTCCCCCGTCCCCCTTGATATCTCGCGGATAAAGCGTTTCATTAGCGAACGTCTTTTCTCCATCCTCTTCTTTTTTTTTTTTAATCGAGAATCAGGAAGGGAAATTTAAACAGCAGCGCTTTGTAAAACACCCCGCTACTTAAACAAAAGGGAAAATAAAAAAAAAAGGTTAAGGTAAAATAAACGTTCGGCAAAGGTGATCTATTTAATTAAAGCGCAATCATTAACGTAAATTGTGCCCGCTCTCGAGTAAATTCCTTTGCCGATAGTTCATTAAACTTTTTAATCTTCCCGATTTTATACAAGAAATAATTTCTGTCCGTCGCCGCTTTTATTCCCTAACTCCCCGTTTCTTCTGCGAGTTTTCTTATTACAGAAATAATCTTGCCGGCTGCCGCGCGTTATGCGGCACCGCTTACGAAAAATAAATAGATAAAAAAAGAGAGAAAGACAATCGATTGCAAACAAGTGATTTGCAACGATACTATCTCGGTGTCTCACAATGTTGTGCCAATCTATTCTGCGACGTCGATTATGTTGCAAGAAAAATATCGCGCAGTGGTGCTTAATTGTATTTTTGCAGATCTCCGTCTCGCGGAAACAGCAAAATATAATAGACTGAAAATACTGAATAAATGTTTGAATCCAATCTTACTACTTATTGGACGATTTTCCCTAATTATTATTAGTACCGTCATACAATTATGTAATTTCGAACGCAATGAAAAAATTTATATTCTTTTTAGTTTTCTTATAATTTAACAAAAAAGATTTACGATTCATTTTTCTGAAATAAAAAGTACATATAGGTCATCACGTACTTTCAAATTTGTTAAATTCTACTCAGACACGTCGGATTACTTTCTGTATTTAACAATAAAAAAATTTATTTACATTTCAAAAAACGATCTGACAGATTGAAAAATACGCGCAATCTCGGAAATCATTCGTGCTATTTCACCCGTGCTGCGGAGGCTGAAATATGCGAATGCGCAAGGAACTCGTCGATTCGCGCGTTTCGGAAGCATTATATACTACAAACGCATTTCACAGATCTCGATCATTGAACGTGAGAATCTAGCAGATTCCTATCTCGTAGGATCTCCCCCGCTTTGGCGAATCTACGTTTGCTTAAGCACCACTGCGCGTCGCACCGATACCTGCCCTAGGGCGAGGCATGGGCGAGGATGAGGGAACCCGGAAGTAAGAACTTCGACAGAAACCAATTACCTCCGGAGAAGCGCTGATTTTACGCAAGACTAGCTTTACCGCGTCTCCGGCTGTCTCGGCAGCCGGAAAGGCGGAAGAGAGTCCTGCAGCTCTCTCTCTCTCTCTCTCTCTCTCTCTCTCTCTCTCTCTCTCTCTCTCTCTCTCTTCCTCTTTCGTCGGCGCAACTCGCTCGCGCGAGAAGCGAAGGGCAAAGCGGAGCGCGTTCGCGCGCGCGATTTTAAGCGACACGCGGCCGATCGCCGGCCGCCGCCGCCGCGTCGAATAAAACAAATTCGACCTGAGACGAACGTGAGCTGGCGAGGGAAAACCTTCGTCCAGAAATAACGGCACTCTCTCGCACGCGCGAGCGCGGCCGTTTTACGTCGGAAAACGAAAATACCTGTGGGACGTCCGCGAACGACGCGCGTGCGGCACAATGGTGAGCGCCTGGGTTTTCGAGCAAGGACTGCGGATCCCCTTTTATCCTCGCTCCTCCACGTCCCTCGTTCTTCCCTTTCTCTCCGATTCGCCCTCGTTCCCTCGTCCGCGCCGTTCCGCTTCCGCTACCGCGACACGTCAATGAGTGCGCGTGCAACGCGAATCGGGGGGAGGGGAGGGGGGAATTTTTTTTCCGCCACGCCGCAACTTGACTTCGACGGTGCGCGCCCGCACCGCGTGGGATTTTTATCTGCGTCTGTTAAACCGCGGCCGTATCCGCGCGCCATGTGACGCACGTTGAGTTTTTTTTCTCGATTGATGGGACATTTGATTTATCGAATTTTCTTTCGAAATGTACACGAGGAAATTGCGGCGACCCGCGTCATGTTGCCCGAAAATAACGTTCGACTTCTTAATCTGTCGCTGAATAGAAAAGCGATCGATCGATATTATTTTCAGAAAGAGAGAGACAGAGAGATCGCAAATATTGTACGTTGCAGCTACTACAATCTCATGTAATAACAGTGCTGAATTTGTATTCCCCGCGTCAAGTGCCCTCGTAATACCTCATTACAATAATTACGTAATGAAAGCTTGATGCATTACGTTAATATTTTTTTTACACATTACACGCGATTTGCGAACGCCCGCGCGGAATTGTAATTCGCAATTAATCAAATTAATTTCTGCGCGTTTTGCAGAATTATTTGAAAAAAAAGTCACATTATTTTTTTATAACGGCCCCATTTTTCTCACTTATATACATATACATCTATAAAGCCGCGATGCAGAAACCTCTACTCGTGGAATATAACATCAGACGCACATAGCGCACAAAATCTGATATCACAAGCACGCGCAGTGTATGCTTTGCGATGTCATTTGTTCCTTTTCCCTTATTATAGCTATCTTGTTGTATGAATAGCTTTATGTTTTTATTCGAGCATAATTTATTTGAACAAAAGAACGTGAGCTTCTATTATGCTGCCGTATTATTTCATTATTTTCAAGGAGCGTTTCCTCTATCCTTAGATCTACTAAGAGATTGGGAATATCCTTCCACGGTCGCTTTCCAGCTTGCTAAACACAACGTACGAACTGCACTTACAAATATTAATAAATGCACAATACTCCCTGTACTGTCGCCTTGTTACCATTTAAACGCAAAACGGGATCTGACGCAACGGTTCTCAACGTGCAAGTTTCTCGTCGTATTCTCGATCCGGTCTATTCGCAGTCAGTCAACTAAATCGATTTTTCCGTACAAATACAATTCAATCGTGACAATTAAAAAATTGTAGTACAACTCGTTCAGCGAAGAAAGCCTGTGTGTGTTTTTTTTTTTTTTTTTTAGAAAAGTATACTTTATGAAAGTAACTTTTCAAAAGACCTTTCAGCTTTGTTGTGCGCGGTTTTCGAGCCCGCTGGGAAATTATGTCGTTCCACCGAAGGGGTTGGACGATGACGCACGATCGTGTCGTTACCGACATTTCACATGGCGCGATAGAGCTTTGATTGCGCTCGCGATCCGATTTCCGCGGCAATTGGGCAAGTTGGCCGTATCCCGGCCACTGTTGCGCCCGTTTCGCCTAAGCGCTTTTTCATAGTTTCCCGGCACTCGCTAAACTCTCTTCCCTCCCGTCTCTCTCTCTCTCTCTCTCTCTCTCTCTCTCTCTCTCTCTCTCTCTCTCGGCAAACTCTCGCCGTATTTACCGTGGGCACTGCTCGGGGTATCCCTTAAGCCCCAGCAACACTCCGCGCGGCATCGGATTTCGAAATCTCGTCGTCATTCGCTCCGCGGAAGAAGCGGAGGCGCAAAGCTTCCGCGAATGCCGAAAACGCATTCCATTTTGCACGCGAAAGATATTTAATATGCCCACCGCTTTGTGACCCGGAAGCAATTAATCGTCAATGATACTGAATCGGTAACGAGACCGGCCGCGCGGCGGCGGCGGCGTGCGCTAATGTCGGCGCGATTAATTCCTGTTAATTTATTAATAAAGTCGAATAATGTGCCTGTGAAGTGCCGCATTCGCGCGCGTGTAACTGGACAACGCCGCTTTTGAATTCATTATAACGGCCGTGATATACGACGGATCCTCCCACGCGTGCACAGAGGGCATTATTTAAATTTAATTAATCCCAGGTCTTTGCTTACTGACTCACTTTAATTAATCCTCGGCGCGCCAACACAATCGTCCTTCCTGGCGACAAGGACATAATCGGGAACTTACGGGCCCTGTGAATCCGAAGAAGTCGTAGAAGCGCGGTCGAGTCGTGTATGTGCGGTCGGCGCAAATGAAACTGGTTATATCGTTGATCACTGGATACCGAAATTAGCCAAACTTACAAGCGCGAATAATGTAATATTACCATACGTAAATCTAATTTAACAGCGTGTATATGAACATTTTGGTAACAATGAAATATGCTTTAATATGTTTGAATTACGATATCTATGCGGGAGGGTTTAGCCGTATTAATTGGCTGAATTTTGCAGGCGTAGTTATTAACAAATTTTAAAGTAATTCTATTCCAGCAGACATTTGATTGGGAATATTTTTCGCGGTTATTGAATTTTCATTGTTTAACAGAATCCTTCAGTTCGAAACTTGTTTATTGAAACATTTATATTTAATAATGAAAAATCACAAAAAGACGGTCGATCGAGTTTTCGCTGTGGAAAGTAGTATTATGAATGTAATGTAATAACCTTTCATTTAAGAAACTGAGTTTTGTGGAGAGTGGTCATAGTGCACTCACTAAATAAATTTTCTTTATTCATACAATAAATACTTAACATTCCAGGGGCCAGGGGCTCACCATGCTACTTGTAGTTTTGCCGTAGTGGCTTCTTCCAAGTAGAATATTCTATGCAAACTGTCCCAGAAGGAATCTGCCAGACTTTGACAATGCTTTATTCACGTGATCTTAAACGAAGACGTTATGCGAAACCAGATACGATCCGAAGTACAACGGCTGTGATACGGCGCTGTAATATTTTGGAAAAAGCAGTATCGCAATTTCTTAAAATAAGAAACAGATACTGGCATTTATTTGAAGAACGAGAGAAAAGAAATGCAAGTTTAAAATGGGTTAAACGACGGGGAGAATCACGGCCCGACAATCTTCTCAGCCCCGGACCGTGCGAGCAGCTGACGCGAGTTCCGCTATCGTACAATACGTACACACACACACACACACACGCATACGTATAGAACGAAGACACACACGGAGGAGCAGATATTTTCAGAGTAAACATTTCGTTCTTTCGTGGTGGCCCATAGGCGATTATTCGACGATGTAGACCTCGTAAGCTCTTCGCTTGGGAAAATAAAGCTTTAGCGAAGTGGACTCTCTCTCTCTCTCTCTCTCCTTGCTGATATTAACTTACTCGAATAAAAAAAAAGATTCACGAGTAGACGATATACACATCGTTCTCCCTTACCGCGAGAAGTAACATTTTTTTAACGAGGCGAAAAGAAATTCCGCTTGATATTACGTTTATCCTCCTAAAGTCGATTCGATATATTCGGTGTCGAGTGAATTATTTCAAAACACTTTTCGCCAGACGCTGTACAATGGAGCTCCACGGATTTTTCGTGATAGCAGTAACAGAGGAAAAATAATATCAGAATTTATTGTACGACTGTCAAGTGTGATCATTGCACGCACGAACGAATTTTTAACGTAAATAATATATTTTTAATTACATTAACACGTTGGATAACACGAATTTTTACGAAATTCTGTAAAATAATTCAGTGATAAAATAACAGCGGAGTATAATTGAATTCATTAATTGTATGTCGTGTCATTACATAAAGCATAAATTGTGCTCTCCCCTTGGGTGTTAATGTCGCCCAAATATTAATTCCATTTCATTATTATCACCGTGACAGAATTACAATCAACGCTCCAAACTTTAAATGCTCGCGCAATTCTTTCTTGAACGGCACACGGAACTGCGTGCATTTTTCAAGTAAATTCTAAAGAAGGACTGAATTCCTCGCGTATAGAAATATCTATTCACGTAGAGGAGCGAGTTGAATTCTCGCCCTTATACTTCCTTGCCTCATGGAATCCCGCGTTCCACGTTCACTTCGGCGTTTTTATCTCTTTCATAAAAGAACCGGTTACGCAACAACGAATATGTTAACAACGAAGTCACTAAAAAATGGAGATACTCGCCCGCATAGAGATGTGCGCTACCACTATTGCAAACAGAAAACCTAGCGAGAATCCAGAAAAATCCTATAAAATACGTTAACATACATAAATAATATCAAACAGTTTTAAAACTAAATAAATAAATAAATAGCTTTTCTCTCTAGTCTTGTGTTAAAACTAAATGTTTATTTCTTTTCGCAGTATTTGATGAAATTTAATTTTGATATGATATTAAATATTTGTAGTTTCAGTTATTGTTTTTAAATATTCTATCTATCTTCCGATAAAAAAAATTAATTTTAAAAGTCTTCAAATGCGCAAAATCTCTGAACCTCGAATAATTAAAAGTCGATTTTTCGCTCAATAATGCGCGACAGCAAACGAACGAACAAAAAGTTATTAGACAAGAAAATGGCTCTCACAATCAGAGAATTCCTTCTCTCTTTCACGTCTTTGTATTGCAAATAAAAATTTCTCTTTCCACGCCAAACTTTTAAAGGTCAAAGTAACTCCAGTAGTTTGCGGCAGTTAAAGATGAAACTATTTCAATCGGGGGCCCTGACGTTTCCCCTTGAAAGAAAAATTCTTACGGAAAATATTTTCAGCTCCGTGGAACGCACTAATTTCATCGTCGACGACCGTTACTCTTACAACAAGCCTCGGAAGGCGTCTTAATTCGCTGCGAGTCGGAGCAAATAAAACCGCGACCGGAAGATCGGGAGGGCTAGTAAAACCACGACGACTCGGGAGCATAATTGGCACCTAGATCCCCACCTATTGGACCGACGCGGGCAGCATTTATTAACCGAGTCCGTTACCTCGTTCCGCGAAAACGTGACTCTGCGCGTAAACAGACAAAGAAAGAGAGACAAAGAGAGAAAGGGAAAAGGGGATGGACGATGAGTTACGCATGATTTTATTTGCATCGCTGCGCGCGTCACGCGCGACGATAGGAGCACGCATGCAAAATGTTGCAGCAACGGCGCACGTTAGCGTAGCGACCGGCCCCGTTTTCTCACCCGGTTGCATGCAGGAATGCACTTTACTACGCCGCGCGACGTAGTATCGTTCTCTCTGTAAGAATTTTCTCGAGACGATACAGTTCGCAGGCACGGAAGGAGTGCCGCGAGACGCGTGTCCGGTTTTACGAAAAAGATGGTAGCGAATTCGTAGTGTTGAAAAAAAAAAAAAACATTCTCGTATCCTCTTAACGTTCCGCGTTGTGTACGTGCGAAGGTACACGCGCCTAAATAGCAACGAAAGCGATTAATCCGATCGCAGTTATCTGCATGTCAAATAATGGGATTTACCCTGGAAACAATTGCAGATTTTGTCATCGCTTCGGGGCTTCGAAATGACTTCGAGTTATTCCACGCATTAAAAATTCTTCGAATAAATTTATATATGTCAAATCTATAACACATTCGAAATGGATTCGTTTTAAATAATATTTAAAAACAATATATCAAATATTCTTGCATTTTTTCGGATATTAAATTGACTATGTTCCATTAAGGGAAAAAAAACGCAATGACAATTTCAATATAAAAATTTAAAACTTTGCAAGTTTAAAAAAAAAAGAAGAGGACGCGCGCCTGGTTCTCGATGATCAGGTTTTTTTTATTAAATAGAAGTAATCAAACTGAATGCTCGAGACAGTCGATCGTAATATTCTGCTGACACGGGAATCAAGGGATTCCCTCTGACTCAAAAGTATAGCGCAACTTTACTGAAGTTCCTGAATAGACCATAAAATAATGATAATAATATGCGAGGAGATACGGCGGCGCTTCACTTTGAGAAATGCCCGGTTTACTCTCTTTCTCTTTCTCTCCGGCAGCGGCGATGATTTACGGATGATTAAATTTGCAAGGGTCCCGCTCTTTGAAACGCAACAATGGCAGTCTCTTTTCGCGTTTGTCTCGCGCGGAAAAATATCTCACGGTGAGAATATCGCGCCGAGACGTTGATACCGCCTCTCACGTAGGTTCTCTCCTCCTGCGACTCGGCGCGCGGAAGATAAAAGCACACGCGCGCGTTTTGTGTACGAACGCGTGCTCGGGAACGCGAATGAACGTACACGTACAAGAAGGGAGGAAACGCTAAAATGAAATATACATCCGTCATAGTTACGTTCGCGCGGCGCAGCAAGGTAACGACCGGGCGCGAAATCACTCGGAACGCCGATCTTCAAAGATGATCTCGAAATACGCCGCGATATTCCGTTAAGATGAAGCGATTAAACCGCGTAATTTCACGCTACCGCTGAGATTCATGAAAGAATACGGCCCTGCGTACAATAAAGAAAATATTAGAAATGAGAATAAATATTAAACATAAAGCCTGGTGTTCACAACTGGAACTCGGTTCTCCTATTTCTAATATTTTCTCAATTGTACGCAGAATTTAACGCTTTCGGTATTGTACACATACGTTTCTTTATTTTATTTCATTTTTAAAATAAAATAAAAACGACACACGAGAACGGCAATATTCCCGCATTATTTTCCAATAAAAAGATATTTCAGAAAAAACATAAATAACTACATAAAAAAATGTTACCATATTTTATACGCCGCAAAATAATGCACTTCGAATTATACATAAAAATAGAATGTCTCTTGACCCACGTCCGAGACCCAAGTTCCTCGCGCGCGTTTATTTTTATACATATATTCCCGACTAAAAAGAGGCCGCGGATCATTTCGTTCAATCGCGCTCGCTATTTTCGATGGTTCCTGGTAAGATACCCGAGTCTATATTTACCGGAGGATTCTGTTAAGTAATTACTTTCGTGAAAATCGCTTTCCTTCTTGATTAGGAAAAAAAGTTGCTGGGATGAGGATTAAGTACTTTCTCCTACAGTTACTGAAAACGCTGAGGGGTTCTTAGTTACCCCGTGAGCGTACTTACGGGTTAAGTAGGGTTAATCGAGATAATTATCGCACTTATCTCCATTGTTATAACAAAGAGGTGCTCTCCCCATTGTCGTAACCGTCATCATTCGTGACACCGCAATATTTTGCAACAATAAAAATTAGCGCAGCCGTATATTTAATAACGGTTGCAAACTTAAAACAAAAACCGAGTGGCCGCTTGCTTGAAATAGAAAATACAAACGACATGAATTATCATTGATTTTGCGGCAAAATAGTACACGTTTTAGAAAAATAGAATAAATAATAACATAAAGATAAAAACAGCTCATACATTTAGCATCGTTTGTAATGCAAAAATTACATTGATTTAACAACACTACGTTTTTTTTCTCATCGTCGCCATAACGTTGAAGGTAACATCCTGCCTGTTTCCTAAAAGTGTTAAATGAACGACGGCGAATTAAAAAAGTAAACCAAGCTAAATTCGTTAAACGAACGTGATGCGCCGGGATTTGTCGAATATCCGACAGGCGACGAGTCTATCTGAAACCGGTTTACTCTGTAACCGGGGCGCCGGGTGTTGCACGACGTACGTATACGGCATCGACAGGAAGAGAACCGATATGTCACCGATACCATAGATCTCAACGAGCGAGATGAGACGAGACGAGATGAGCGAGCGGGCGATACGATACTCTCTATCCCGATAGATAGAGCGGCGAAGGAGAAACGCGCGGAACTCGCCCATCTCCTTCGACCTTTACGTCCATCCCGTGAAAGGATAGATAAAAGGATGTTTCGCTCCTCGCCGACGCGCATAAATCCACGTATTCCTCTCCCGCCCGCGTCGCGCTCGCTAGAAAGGGAAATACCGGAGATAACGTCCCATATTTCGAACCGTGCCCCGTGCCGTCGGAATAAACGCGTACCGTGTACCGAAATGCGAAAGATAAATGCGACGTATCACATCGTACGTACGAGTACGTAAATTTATTCGGCCGCGCCAACGTACGGGAAGACTCTCAGAAAGCGAAACGTACGTCCGTTTCGCGGGCGGGGCGTTTTTCGCGCCGCTTCGGACATGAAGCGACAGCGTCCGCGCCGAAAGCCTTCCCCTCGCGTGAGTCGCGGACGTGCCGACGCGAAAATCGCAACGCGAAACGGAGAAAATGCGCGCGGCGGAGTATATGCGAAATATTTTATATGCCGCACGTCCGCGAGCGAAACATCCCAGCGGCGTCCGCGGAACCCCGCGCGCCATCAAGAGCCGGAGGGGGAGGACGTCTTCGGGAACGCATGCAGCCCCGGGAATACAATTGCACGCATATACATGTAGTAGATGCACCGTGCACGCCTCATGGATTCCACAGCGAAACAATAAGGCTCCGGGGATTGTTAGCGCGCGAGCTTCGCGAAAGGTTGGGCGAGCGGGCGCGGCCGGGGAGGGGGTGGGCGTTCGGGGGATTGTTCCCGTAACGCTGACACGTTACTGGATGCAGCTCCGGGAGAAAACATTCGTAGATTCAAACATGCACTTTTACATGTTCTGAAAAATTTATGCCGAAGTAAATGGAGTTTTATATATAAGTTACGAGAAACGGGATTTCACGGTGGACGATGTTGCAAAAAAAAAAAGATAGAGGGAGAGAGAGGAGGGAATTACACGCGCGACCGAGTCGGCGCGACGTGAAACTCTGCGTTTTAAATAAAGTTTACTCGAAACTACTTACTTGGTGGTAGTTTAACTCATTTTTGCGTAACGCCGTTTGTATAATCGCCACGTAAAAGGATGATCCTCGGAGCATTACTGTAACGTTCTTGTCGCTACTTTTTCCTTTTTCTCCCCTTTACGGGCGTCTCTCCCTTTTAGGACGCGAGCACCACTTTTTCCCGCCCCCTTTCTCAGACTCCCCCCTTCCCCCCCGTCCCCGTTCCTAAGCCCGCTGTTTCAGTTCCCGCAGAAAGTTTCGAAAACTGTCGACGGTACTCCGTCGTGTCGTGTTTAAACGCGTAATGTTCTTATTGCTATTTACAAGCGCGCGAAATGACGGATTCCCGCGCGTTCGGAAGAAAAACTTTCCGTATCGGCAGTTGAGGCGCCGCGCGAAAATGAGCTTTTGATCGGTTTCCCGACTCCGCGTCACGTCTCTCGCGGCAGCTCTCTGTCACTTCCACACAGCCCTTCAAAAGTGATATTAATGCACTATTGACCGGACTTATCCCATTTCTCGTCGAGCGCGGCGTTGATCGAAAAGTGGCTATCCCGCCACTGCAGACTGAGAGTCGGCGAGATTTATCGATGAGATTTTCGCCTCGGCAATGTGTCAAGCAAGCTCGCGCAGCGGGTTAAATTAATGATGCCACTACCCCGGCGCGGTGGTAATAAAGTGTTGCAACGCTTGTTGTGTGCAGGATCAGGAATAAACGCGAGAGTTCTAATCTTCGAGCGCGGGAGCGTTACCTTGGGATTAAATCCGGCCACTGGGTTACCGCGGCTCCGCTAATAAAAAAGAACTAGGTTTTAATCCCGAGTCCATATACACGTGTCACATTTAGCGCACAAACGAGGCCGTTTGTTCCTGAATTTCATTCGCCCGACGTAAAGCACGCGCGCTCCAAGTTATCGTACTCTGAGATATGGGTGTACTTAGCATTAAACATCAAGCACAATTACCAGAGCCTTCAATGTTTACGTTTCAAACTGTTCGGTTATATTTCTAGACTTCAGAATGGCCTTGAGCACTCAAGTCTAAATGTATTTTGCGAGAGAGAGAGAGAGAGAGAGAGAGAGAGAGAGAGAGAGAGAGAGAGAGAGAGAGAGAGAGAGAGAGATTTGTTTGCTAGTATTTTGCAAATTATTATTTGTTTAAATAACAGAAAGATATCTCGTATACCTTTCTTCAGATTGCAATTCAAATATGAAAGCTGCGAACTTCACTTATCAAATGTATCCATATCTGCGTTGAGTATTTTCTCTTTTTATATTCAAGTCATAACTTGTCCGTCGTAACCGTATATTTTTTCATCGTTGTTAATACTAACATGAAGTTTTAAAAGCTTACCGGCGCTTATTTCATATCGCGAAAGGAAAAAAATGAAAGTCCATTCGCGTATTAGTATTTCCGCTTATTCATGCACATGTCCATGCATAACTGCGTATTATACCTTCAGGGTTTTTTTCAATATTTAGATTTCTCGTGTCTCTACAGAGTCCTCATATTCTCGATTTTAACATAGCACAATTCTAACTAAAATTTATTAAGTTAATATTTATACTCCTAATTATAATACAAATATAAAATATGCTGTTTGAAATTTGCAATTAAGACGAAATTAAAGATTAAAAGGCGCTTAAATCTGTCGGCTCTGTAAAATCGTTAAATTTTTTTCAGGTCTACTGGAGCAAGAATTTTGCATGACTATTTTCAGAATTACTGCTGTACGAGCCACTAAAAATGACATCAATTCCTCGGAGGACATCTTATCCCGAACTTCAGAAATCCGATGCGTCCCTTATTCTAGTCGCTTTCATCGCTTCGACGTAAATCTAATGGCACTCGGTAGAATAATAACGGAATGGAAGTAAAATGTTTCAATTACGCAGAGATTTATTATTACTTCTGTATAATTTATGGGCCCATCGGAATCGGAGCTCGAGAATTCATGCCACGTTTGTCAAGCGGACAAAAAGGGGAACCGTCCTTAACTCTTGGAGCATTCGCGCTCGATAATGGAACATTAGCACACACACGCGACTGCAAAAACTACTCGACCTAATCTTGGTGTGACCTCCCTAAATGATCTTCATATTATTGCCTTTTTGCTTCAGTCGTAATGTAATTCCGGGTAAATTTCAGCTTGATAAACATTCAGCGTCATGCACAGTTACTGTATATAGTTTCGTGGTCATTCTGCTGCTATTCATAATTGTTACGGAAGTAATGTTTCAAACTGTATTATTCCACAAAACTTGTTCTCGATAAATATTACATTAAATTTATAACGCATGACTCTCCAGGAGCAAAAGCTAAAAATGCACAAATTGTTAATAATGCTCATTGTAACACGCTGACAATAAACGGTTTTTTTTTTTTTCGTGTGTACGTTCACTTCGTGTGTACTCTTTTCCCAGTTACCTTCAGGTCTCGTTTCACGATTAAAATTTATACGCCCTATCGTAAAATCGTAATTTTAATTCCTCTCTGCGTACAAATTTCGATGCAATTACGTTTTAGGTCCTAAATAACTGTATCTATCCCGCAGAATGTTGTTCACGTATTTCGCGATAAACAGAATCCATCGCTCTCCGACGCCGAGCCGAGACATGATGCACGTGAAAGCGCGTAATGTATCGAGCATTTATTTACGAATGCACCAGGAGTGCACAGGAGACGTATATATACACAAAAGATATAAAACAGGTATATCCGGAGAATGGCCCTTCCGTGCGGAGCGTGAAACAACACGAGAAGAGGCCGAGTATCTCTACGGCGTGTAGAAGCGAGATATTTTAGGGTGAGTCGGGGATAAGGCGGGGTGGGTGAAGAATAAAGTGGTTGAACGAGGCGCGTTCGAAGGGAACGCAATGAAAATATTTAAGCACGATCGAGATGAGAAAAAGCGAGAGAGAGAGGGAGAGAAAAGGGTCTTGCCGAAGCAAAAAGGTTTCTCGACCGTCGCCGCAAGAAAATTAAGAGTGGATACTCACCGCCGCCACCGCCGCTCGGCACGATAAAGGGTGTATGTATTTCTCACGACGGGGTCAGGCAGTACTATGTAAGGGGGGGGGGGGATGAGGCTGAAAATATGGCGTACCTTGCGCGAGAGCGTGCCACGAAAAATGCCGGTGCTGGCGCGGTGGCACGACGCGCATTTAGTATTCCTATGACGCTTCCCTCGCAGTTCTAGCGCAAGTCGGAAGTGATCTTGGCAACCGTCTGGGACGCCGTTCCTCCGGGGACGCTTCTTTCGGCGTATGAAAAAAGAAAGAGCTGAAAAAGATATGAGGGAACGGACGCTCGCACTCTCGCGTCCCCGTCGACGCTGAATGTGACTGTGGGATTCTTATCTCGTGCCGCTATTGCAAACGATGTTCGCGTTAGAGCGAAATTTTCGAGTAAAATAACATTTTCACTTTCAATATGAGGATCCTAATGAGAATGTTAGCTGAATAGGAAATACAAGCCCCGCCGACTTGAATGAAACTGGAAATATTTTTTTCACGAAGGGCGCGCACAAGGTATCTTGCTGATGAATTTCGCCCGCAGGTCGCGTTATCAGAAAGCCATTCGCTTTGTACGAATTCCACGTGAGCGCGTGCGGCAAGCGCGTCCGGCGTGTAATCGCACCGCCAGATAAAGGCGTAAATTTCCAAAGAGATTTTATTTTTATCCTTGATTACACTGCAAATTCGTACAATTTACATCGATTTTTTACATGATTTATTTTTTACGTAAAACCGTAAAAAATAGAAGATTGAAAAAAATAGTATAAATTACCAACTGCAATTATTACTTCATAAGCCAGACAAATCTTATACATAATTAAGTAATACATTTCTTTAAATAGAATTAAATATTCACTTTAACTTTTATGAAGATATTTTTTCAATAAATAAAATTGTTTTATTTTAATAGAGTACAAAAAAACGTGAATGTAGTTTTTAAATTTTTATATAAAATAACAGAAAACAAAATAAAAACTCTAAATAATAAAATGAAAAACCTATTACATATGAATATTTTTTCAATATTCATCACTTTTGTTTTTATCAAGAATTTTTAATGAATAATATATGAAGAAGCTTCTTCGTTCAAAAGTTAATCTGTTCCTTATGGAAGACTAAACACAAGATCATAATTATTAAATAAATTACGTTTTTGTAATCATTCTCAAAGATAACCGATATTTACAGTATTTACTGACTAGAAAATGTAATTCATTTAGCGATTATTAGGAAAATTACACCTTATGTCTATCTTTTCCATATTATCATCATATTAGAGTTTATTTTACAAAAAACACATTTCAAACGTATTAATGTAACGTGTTTAAAAAATACGGATAAAATTCGAAATTTTAAAGGGTAAGAAACGCGTTAAAAGTGCCTCAACAAAATTTCACTTATGCATGCATAAAAGTAACACACTTGGATTTGCAGTGTAAGGATGATTCGTTACTGCCTCGCACGCGCTTTCTGTAAATATTTTCCATTACTAATTGCAACGCTAGCGCGCATTTGGCACATTAATACCGCCGTAGAGTATGTATTTTCGCATTTACTTTTTTTCGCGGTTCGGTATATTTTACAATCTCGGCTATGTAGATTCGGTACTCAAAGCGATATTATCGCGCGCGATAAAAAGTACCAGGATATCCAGCGCAAAGTGCATACGTATTAAGATCCGCTTTGCTTCCGGTAGAATAATGCACCGGTGCTTTCAGAAACTATCGTATTCGCTTTATCCTGAATTAGATTTGAAGGGAAGCCATTTAAGGGACGAGCGAAGCGCGTTAAGCCGATTAAAACTCCCGAAAGTCTGAGAGAGTGCAATTAGAAAAAATAATTTTCCCAAGTCCGACAAACCGCGTTCGAATCGAAAACTTCTTTTTCTCCTCCATAAAGCGTTTTAAAATATAGAGCAAAAAATGAACTATTTTAAGTTTCAAAAAATCGATATATACTCTTAAATCATGTCGTTTATTGTTATACCTATTGTTCAATAACTTAACAGAGTTGTCGTTGAACCCGATCGGATATTTTATATTTCATTTTGTAAAAATGAGCTTTCGATCGAAAATCGGCGATCCTGCCGAATGGAAAGACGACGAGATTTGTAGATAAGATTTTTGCCTCGACAACTTATCGGACATGTCGACAACTTGAAATCGCTTCTCTCTTTCAAGACGTTCTTTAGCTTTAGCGAAAAGGAAGAAATCGCCTGGGACCAAATGCACCAGAAATTCACAAAATATCGTTCCTTACGACTTTTTCCTACTTTTTCGCTTCTAAAAGGGAAACGATCCGAGGATATCAAGGAGATAAAAATAAGTATGAAAAAGCATCTGCAAACGGATCTCAAAAGCGAGCTCGTCGGACTTGCTTTAAAAAGTGGGAAAATCGCCGGAGTTGCGCACAATTTCGAAGAAGATAAATTAGGATCAACACTTCGTTTGTGCAAATATTTTACTTTTTGCAAAATGTAATTTTCGTCTTGGATTGTGCTCCGTGTGTGCTTCGCATTATGAAATTTCAACGATAGAATCTCTACTTCGGTAGTTCTCTAACTCGTTCTCTAGCTTGACGCGAAATTAACTTGACGGAGAACAGACGAAAAAAAAAATAGAATTCAAGCTGTTTTTCAGGTGGACGGCCTTCAACAGCGGGACTCTGTTATTTCAAGGTTTGCAGGAAACGGAGGGGATCGAAAAAGAAATCTGGTTTCCTCGCCGGCCGCGCGCTCGCCCAAAGACAATGACCCACTTGTGCGCTTTAAAAAGGCTGCGAAGGTTGCGCGATAAATCGCGGCGGACTAAGTCGATGCGTAGCCGCGGATTTAATTCTTAAACCAAAACGTCGTGACGGTCTCTGGGATTCAACGTGCCATTTATCATGCAAACTCTTGCGCCGTAAATGTGCTTTTCTTATTCTCGTAGGCTAGATAACAAAATTATTTATAGATACATCTCACGCATCTCCATCATGTATCTCCAAGAATAGACAATACACGGAAATATACACTGAAATATGACAAAGTTGTCCAAGTCATTCCTGGGATATTTTGAATTCGGTTGAACGCCCGGTATTACGATTATAATTAACGTACGAATAAATGCAAACCACAATCAACCACATTTAGAAAGCTTATACATATATCATCGATACATAGAGATCGATTAAACGAGACGACAGAAGTATGCGCATAAAAAATGCATGTATTTGCCGCATTTGTTGGTGATATACGGGCTTTATTCGGGCTTTTAAAAAATTAATCGAAATGGATGCGGTATTAACGTGTCAAAGGTTAATTTCACCCAGAGATGTACATGTACGTGTGGTTTAATACAGAATGCGTCCAGGCTTAACTCGCATTTTGAACTGATTATGGGGGTACATGACCGCCTCGTGCTTTTCCCCACGAATATTCGCGCGAACAGGAAGCGAGCGCACGCAGATAATATTGTTCCCTCCCTCGCACGGGGAAACGCGAAATCGTCATAACGCGCTTTCGCGAGCGCGCCCGCCTCATTCGTTGTATACGGCGGCAGAGAATACATTTCGCGTTGCGGAGTACGTATTAATAACCCCACGGTGCTCTGATACATGTAAAAAATACGCGGCTTTTCTCCGTCGCTTTGACCCGAGAATATACATTTCCGCGGAGTTGCATTTCAACTCCGGGAGAAATTTTTATGCAAAGAATGGTAATTTGATTTCTTAAGCCGTGCAGCAACAAGAGAATCTTCAGAGACATCATTTTTCACGAAAACCGTAATGCGCGCCGTAATCGCTTCGTTACTTCACCGTGGAACTCGCTCTTTTCTTAAGTGTCTCAGGTGCCAAAGGGACGAAAGGAGAAATTTATTGTAATAATATAACGTACGCTATATAATTTGCTGCGAAGGAAATTAACCCTTTAATTACTAAGGGAGACTTGCAAAGGCCACTCGACTTGTTATTTCAGCAATGCAGGGCAGTGCACGCTAGATTTCCTGCACTGCCCTTCATTTACGGATTCTTTGAGTAATTTAGGCTTTACAATGAATATACTCACGTAAAAATTCTGCAAAAATGCACGTGAATTTTAATATGATTAAATAATGAGAATATGACTTCCACGGCTATTTGCGCTTCTGTAACATTTACGAAATAAACAAAAAATTTTCATTCATCAGGAATGCAAGTAATTTAACGGCATGACTCTAACGGTAAAGAAAGAACAAATCTCTAGTATTCAAATTAATTTTTGCACGAATTCATCTCTTAATTCTCATTAATTCATTACGCGATGGAACTCATGCCTGGCATATTTTTGAGCAGAGCTTCATTTCATCGAACAAATCGCGTTTAGGTACTTCAAACGTTGGACGGATTTGTTTTTTTGTCTCGTTTTTTTTAAATTCGCTTATCGTTTGAGGGGTTAATTACGAAACGTGCATCGCTGAAAAACTTCCGTCTGACTACGCCGGACTTTTTTCCGGTACAAATTATAATTTGTATCGTAATTACGTAACTCGGAGCGCATAAGCACGCGCGATCCTCTTCAGATTTTAACGAACGAATGTTTTAATAATGAATATGTTCCAACCGGCGCGCGTTAACGTCGCGTTCGCGCGCGACGAGATTCATTAATCATATTTCTCGTAATAAAACGGATACGTGTGCGGCTTTACATTTAATGGCGCGCGCTCACGTCCCTCTTGCCGCGGAAATGTACGATAAAACATAATCATTTTGTCCGCGCCGGTCGAAAAGTACAGCCGCGTATGAATTCCGCGATCGGCGGAACGAGATAGCGACATAATAAATTACGATGTAACTCGCTATTAATTATTCGAGTAATCGCGATCGCGATAACCAGGTGCGAAGCGGCGACGCCTCAAACACAATGATCGATCGCCTCGAATATTCGACAAACGCTAAACATTCTCGTCCGATCCATCTCGGCGTGTTACTGTTGTGGAAACATCGTTGGTTAATTAAATAAGTAATTAATTGCCATGACAAGAGAACGTCGATAGATAAATTTAAACGCGCGTTAATTGGCCTGATCGATCCGCGCGCTGTGTTTTCGCGTCTTTCAGCTATGATATTACTTCTGTCGCGGACGAAGAACTTGCGTTTATTTGCGCAATCAAGTCTAACAATCTAGTTTGAAATTGAAAACGACGTCTCCATGAAGAGTATTTTATTATTATGAAATAATAACTCTAAAACTTCTACCGTTGCAGCGTCGACGGTAAAAGCGAGAAATCGTGATTGATTTTTTTTTCTCGTCTATACGTTGCAGTAAATGAATTTTTTCGCAGATTCATTAATTCAATAAAACACCTAGTCGAGTACACTATTCAGGATTCTTTTTTTTGATAGTGTAAATTAATAATAGCCGCACGGAATTTATTCGTCGCAGATTCTTTTTCAGACTCGTTAAATCATTCATATGATTTAAAAGACTAGACATCGAGATAATCGGCGTTCGATCCTTCCAATTACAGGTTTAATTGCACTTATCAAATTTTACTATATTTGGATTTGCTCGAAAATAGATCAGGTCAACATATCAATAGAAGTTAATGTATACACTGAAAAAGATTCTGGTTAAAAACGGACGAATCAGAAAAATTTTGTAAGATTGATCAAATATTCTGGTTATTATAATAATAAAACTCAATATTTTACAACTTATGTATAATAATCAGAATATTTGACCAAGCCTACAAAAGTTTCTGATTCGTCTGTTTTTAACCAGAATTTTTTTTCAGTATATAAAATAGAGTTATTAATTATTTCATAAAAAAATACAGTAAAAAATTACAACTATGAAAGAGGCATAATAATATAATTGAAATTGTTTAATAAAGGCAAGAGTAACGAAAAACTTGATGTAAAATTTAGCTGTCGAGCGAGTTTCATTTCCACAGCAACGTCGCCCGATCAAATTTTGCTGAGACAAAGATGTTTCCAAACCTCTGGAGAATTTGAAACACTTCTAAAGTTCTATGTAAAATTTAGAGAACACTCCGTATATACGGGCATATACAGTCTCGATTACATGTAATATTATAATCTACGGAATTCAACCGTATTAGATACTTTGAGTAAATAACTATATCCCGTATTTATCCGCGACAGCTTTCGCTACAAGTCCGTCGCTGATCATCATTTCCCAAACGAGGATCACGCGGATGTCTGCATTTTTTACAACCTGTACGGATGAAAGAGGCCCCGAGGAAAGAGAGGGAAAAAAAAGGCGGGAAAGGTCTCGTCACGAGGCGTCCCCGCTTCCGCAGGCACGGCAAACGAGCTAATGGGCAGTTATGAACTTTCTTCATCTAAGTTTCGAGGACTTTTTTGCGTATAAATTGAAATTTTTATCAGACATTGCGAGCCCCTTTAACGAGCGTCTCTTAGCGCGCGCGCGTGGAAACTTTGGAGATCTCGGTGATCAACCTGCACCCCGGGCTCCGAGTACGCTTGAATTCAGAGCCAGAAATATGAATTTTATAACATCTTGTACTATGACTTGTCGCCCAAGTTGTTTCGCCGTAGTTAATAAACTTCTCGAACGAATATAATAATATCGACCGGAAAAAGAGAGAGCGGGAGAAAAAGATAAAAAAAATGCGGCGACGGTAAATCGAATGTGACTAGTCGGCGACTTTACACGAGAAGCATTCGAGGTCATTGTTCAAACAGCACTGACGAATAAGAAGAAACTGCACTCGTAAATTTTACGTTCACAATCGCAATCCTTCCGCATGATTTACTGCATTTTCCCCGTGACAAAGATATCGTATCAATTACAGTGCACAATTTGAAATATAGTTTCATACGCAGGAGAGAAAAATCCTCATACGTAAAGAAAAATATTTGCCTTAGGAGAGTACAATTCGCTCGAGAGTCGTTGAGCCCGGAACAATTTCCAACGGAGATCATTACTTCGCGAAAGTTGAATCGCCAGCTGTTGAATTTGTCAATTTAGAGAACGTAAACTTGCAGCGTAACAAATTGCTCGAGTAAACTATTTCTTTTCCGCTCTCTCTCTCTCTCTCTCTCTCTCTCTCTCTCTCTCTCTCTCTCTCTCTCTCTCTCTCTCTCCTCTTGCTCCGACTTTTCACGCTCGCTTCCATCACGCGTATATACGTCCGTCATTTATGTTAATACGCGTAACCTTTAGAAATGCGAAGGGATTAAAGGCGGACGAGCGAGAGAGCCCCTATTTTTATAATGTAGCGCGACTGCGCAATATGTTATCTTCTCGCGCCGGCAGACCACTCGGATGCTGCAAAGTATTTCGAAGCTGTCAGTAGCACTTCCTGCATCCGTCGGTTTTCTTCCCAGCGCTTCCGCCGACCGCTCGAGAGCTTCTTTTCCGCACGTCGCAATAAAAATGAAAACGTCTTTCCGCGAGCTTTCTGGAACAAGCCGCTGTTCCCTGCTTTGTGGAGATCACATTTATTCTAATCCGATCGCTGGCTGTTGCCCCACGCATATCGCGTGGAAGAATCTCGTTCGAGCAACATCGATCTTTCGGTTCGACGTATCCCTTCCTTCCCCTCGCGTACTCCAAGAGCTTTTAGAATCGCTTTTCGCTCGTTGCTATTCAGCTTCCGAACCATTTCTAATTCTTCAAAATATATTTGCCGTTTGAAGCTGAGAAAATAATCCGTAGAAGTAGCGTTGCTGCCCGCGAATATGATAAAATTGATCGCGATTTTTATTCACTCAGACTTAACTAGCGTGCGCTAATTAATAATTTGCGTTCGCAGTTTTATTTAAATTATGATATAATATGTAAATTAATATATATGTAATACATAATATTACGCGGACGCGATGCGATTTCCCGTTTCTCGCAAATATGTATTTAAAGGGCGTGCAAAATTAATTACGGCTGTTTAATATTTTCCGATTCACCGTCGAGAATTTTAATGACGGGAAATAACGTTTCTATTTATAAAGATCTCGGCGAGCTTAATAATCGATTAGTTTCGAAACGAGAGTGACGCATTCGCGTCCTCCGGGAACCTGTCGAAGCACCACTTTATTTCACTCGTGCCGCATCGGAACGGAGTGCTTCAGAGTCTCTGGCTGTTACCACCGGTCCGTTCTCTCCCTCTCGCGCTCTCTTTCTACGCCCCGGTATCATTAGGCGAGAATTTATGGGCCGCCGCCCCAGATACGTTTGCGGAGAAACAGGCGAACACGGAAATAGCGAGAAAGTCTACCCCCGGCGCGCTCTGTCCCTACCTGCTCTTTTACACGGGTCTTTTTTTTTTTTTTGGTCGCGCCTCAGCTATCGCATAATTTCGTAACACCGGCAGACAGGCGGCGATCCCGGCGTTCTCATGGAGAACAACGTCGACCGGGAATCTCCTTCGGGTAGGTTATTAATCGGAGGCCGGAACACGAGTATTTCCGTCAGGAGTGGGTCAAGTTTACGCGCATCATGCCGACGAATTTTTCCAAGAAGACTCAATTCCCTCTCATTCGCGGGATAATGATCGATCTATTACGCAAGAGCGGATGAGCCGTCGGCTTGCGCATCGAGGGAAGAATTTATCGATAGCTTCGATAAAGGGAGAAGGGCTTCGACATCCTCGTCGAGGGAAAAATGACGAGAAAATTGGCCGGATGATGTATTCGCCATTAAAATGTAATGCGGCAGAAGTGGGACACCTCGTATAAATGCAAATTAATCTCGTTCTTAAAAACTTACCGTACTTTCGTAATATCACGAGCTTACAAATTATCTATCTGTGATACGAAAATGAGGGAAAGAAAGGTACATATACTTAATAAAACAAGTCATCGCTCGTTGAAAGTTGAGTCTTCTTTGACCTGGTTCGCGGTATATAGCCGCGTACGCCAGCCGAACGACGTTAGAAAGTTAATGAAGCGGCGTAAAGTGCAAAGTTTAAAAGACCCTCTTGTAAATTAAGTCATATCGCACGGGCAAATGATCGATCAGCTATCAATCGCCATCGCGACTGAAGGAATTCGAGCGGGAGTGTATGCGCGTGTTGATGCAATAACGTCTGCTAAAACACAGGGGACGAATTCAAAATTTAGTCTACGACCGGGGCTGCATTCCTTCAAGTAACGAGATCATCCACCGTTATGGCCGGATGCACTATACGAGAATTTAGGTGCGCTTGCGCAAATAAAGGGGGGACTTTACGTCTCGTTGCGGGAACGGAACGTTCTAAGTGAGTGTCGAATAATCGATAAAAGTACGATGCGTTTTCATTGACCAAGTCAGAAGCGTTTACGCTCTTTCGTAACTCGATTTCCCGTATGGTGGAAAAATTACGAGGCAAATAAGATAATAGAATTTTACAGTCGTATTTTTAATTACGACACTATATACAGTTAATTCAATCGCTCGGTAATGATATATGTACAAGTAGGATTTTGCGTTTCAATCTATTCCTCCATAAAAGAGTTCGACGGTTACGTGGGCGACGGTTAATGGATCGAAACTCGAAAAGGGCGTCGCGGAAGTCGATTTTGAGGCTGGAGGTAATCACGGGGAGGTGCAACGACCCCGTTACCGCCAAACGAGTTTGCCCCGGAACCAACCTCACATGCAACATCAATTTTTCTCGGAGCGTTTCAATCCCCCTTCGTCTGCCAAAATAACATGCTGCCTTCGATCGGATTTGGATTTAGTCCCGGCACAGCACTCGAACCGATAATGGCGCACCTAACAGTCGCGGAAAATCGCGACCGAGTGCGTTATCTGTCGTCGTTGCTGGCAGTCAGCGGTAATAACTGATAACATTCGGGCGTCCTGCTGGGCATGAAGGGGGCGGTCCGCCGGGTCGTGCCTGCAGCCCCGCGCATCAATCTTCGCGATGTCCGCGGATAATGCAAAGTAAAAAGCACGGTTGAAATTTACCAACCGTAATGTGTGGTAAATGATACAACAGCGCCATACATCATGATTATCGTTGGAGTATGGAGTTCTCCGTTGCAGATGTATGTAAATGAGGCTGCGAAATTTGCTATGTGTTATTTCGGCGGAGGGGACTTCACTTATCCTTACCAGCCGCCGCTGCCTGCAATTTCCCAGAAAATACAGACTTTTAATCTTCCCTTCGTATGCGCAACAATAAAATTTTACTCGCCCGCGGAATGCGCACTTTCCGCTGGCCAGCAGTGTATTTTGTAATAACAAAAATTCGCAATGTCGAGCTGTGTGTATAACACAGTTTGCTGTTGTGACAGAAAATTACTTTTGCACATGCAAGCTGACCAGACTCGCGCGGAACGGACTAAATACCTTGGCTCGGCAATGTTTTTATTATAAAATGTTCCTTCTCATGAGATTTAATGCGATTTAATGTAATATAACAAACGCTCTATTAATCGTATTTTTAAAAAAAATGTAAATTAAACGTGCGGCAGTAAATGGTAATTTTATCCCGGGCATCAGAAAGTTACGTGCCTGCAGGAATTATCGCGTGTGCCATCCTTAAAATCACGTTTAAATAATTTACTAATAATAACTACTTTAATAACCGCAACTAATCGTCGCGCAATTATTTGCTAATTGTGCGCTACATATTAATGGAATAATTTGTAATTTGATCATCGCGTCCTTGTATATTATTCAGATTATTTATTAATAATAGATAATATATATCGTGGCGTATACATAAATTAACAGGACGTATATAAAATTAATGATATTAGATGACGTTTTATTCCTCGCGGCTCACGTATTTGCTCATTTCGTTCCCCATTTGACTTTTTCTTCGTGTCTTGCGTTTTTACTTCCGTTTCCCTAATTCCAGTATCGCTCAGTTTGCCTCCCCCTATTCGTCACTCAAATCCATCTCCTTTCTTCTTTCCACGCCCACGTAATTGCGATTCATCCATCACGCGCTTGTCCATCCGTCGTTGTCGTGCCCTTTAAAGCAACTCCGCAACCTCTTGCTTGCACGAGTGCGCTCTACGTTGTTACACGCGCCTGTTACATCCGCAAATTTCATTTACATTAATTACCTTTGCGACGCTTTACATGTGCCGCGCACAATTATGCATATACGCAATAAAATTTAATTATATTTGTTGCTCGCTCCAAACGAATTTCACGGTATTTATGCGTAATAACAATGCTGTTATTCGACATAAAGCAGGATTTGTCGTTAGCGTCAAGTAACGGTGCCCGTTACTTGACGCTATAAAATCAATCGTCGTTTCTTCGAGTTCTTTTTTAATTCCTCTTCTTTCGCTGGTAACTCTGATTTCTCCGTAGATAAAAGACAGCGAGTTCTTTCATCAACCCTTCTCGGATCGGTGGTCTCTTTAATGATATTCCATTGTAATTAACTGCTGAACGGTCCAAGCGTATCGTTTCAGAACTAATAAACGTTTACAGTCTGTTTGTTCATTCTAATCTCCTCTGTACTTTCCATTTTTAACAAGCTTTTTGATAATGTATCTGACATATTTTATCGTGTCGTAAGTGAAATCATAAATCAGTGCACTCCAATGTCCACAGAAAATCCTTATCGGGAAATAATTTACTATCAAATGATGGAGTTATCACTATGTCGCTTTGATATTTCCTCCAGGCTTAAGTACTTTTCAAGCTTATTTCATACACACAGGCTTACAAATCATTTGTAGTGTAAAGAATTATGAGTATTATTCTCATAAAAATATGATAAAAATATTTTTATCTTTCCTTGACTTATACGCTTTAACCAATATACAAAAATGAAATGAATTATCCCGCAAAATTTTAATCGACAACGAAAATAAATTTATACTGTCGAATATATATATATATATAACTACAACGTCGCGAATGAACAAAACAGATGGTTAAATCCAAAAATAAACTCTGTATAAATTCACAATGCGGATATATTATATTTAGAAAAAGATATCTCGAAAATATTCGATCCTAAAATCCTCATCGCACGAGAATTAATCCGGTCAATTACTTTCGAAACGAAATTATGCCCTTCTAATTCCGATAGTTCTCCATTACGGGCTGGAAAAAAATATCCCCATGAAGCGCTTTTTCCTTTTTTTTATAGCCTCATCCCTCTTTTTTTATCGCTGTCTCTCGTCCTGCGATCGCTACGACTGGCTTTTCGAAAAATCGTTATTCCAGACGAATTATCGGCAACTGCTCGATAACCCGTTTCCGGGTATGCGCTCGTGCCGTGCGGCGACGCATTGCGGCACGCAACGGGACGTACGCCGTACGTCTTCCGACACACGCCGCGCGCATCTGCCGCGCCAAATAGATACCAGCTTAAGATTTATGCAAACACGAATCTCGGCGGCTCTCGCAGGAGAGGGTGAAGTGAGCGAGCGGTGTTGTGGGTATGCGCCGCTCGTTCGCTCGTCCAATACGAAATACAAAGCGATCCGCGCGCGAGGATGTACAAGATCTGTGCAAATATATATATATATGTATATGTATATATAGATGTATACACACACACACACATATATATATATGCACCTATTCGTCGTGCCTTTACACACGTAACCATGGTGCCATGCGTAATATCGCATACTGCGCGCAATATCGGTTCGATCGGGTTTCTGCGGGTAAAGCGAGAGCGTACAATAGATCCGATGTCTCGATCGCGCTACCTTCGTCGTCGTCGTCGTAGTCGTCGGCGCCGCCGCCGATGCCGGTATTTCCACCCACGTGGGGTCCTTCCGGAATTTATCGCGCGCGCCCCGCAAACTGCTCCTCCGGATCCACCAGCTCCAGATATACCGCGAGAATCGGAATTTGTTGATCGGCAACCGATTCCGCGCACATTGTTGTTGGGCTTTAAGCCGGAAGACGCTTCATCTCTTTCTCTCTCACTCTCTCCCTCTCAACCTCGTACTATCACTTTATTATTGTTGTGAACTGCCGCTGTCGACGCGGATTCCCGACATAATCTTGATTGTAACGATGAACAATGAGATAAAATCGCGATTATTGAGAATTGTACGCGACAATAGCATTTATATTATATGCAAATCAGGGAATATATGAAATATACCGTTCAGTCTTTTTCGAAACGATATTTCCACATTAATTCGCAATTCTTTAAATTATGAAATAATTTTATTGGATTTGAATTTCCGGACTCAATATGCCAGTACTTCAATTTTTAATAAATCATGAAACACAAGGGAGACTGTTTTATTATTTTCCCTAGCTTGCTTGCTGAAATGTTTATAGTTTGAAAACTGCAAATGATTTCTATTATATCACGTTTTCGTAAGATTTTAACAACGTGTGGTAACTGGAAAAAAGATTTAGACTGGTCATAATTCTGACACTTCGGCTCACCAAACAAAAGCCACAGATATAACCGTTTACACCTCGACTGTTGGGAGAATAACTTTAGGCTTTATGGCTTCGTGTTTACGACTGCTATTTTTCTATCTATATCTTATATATATTTTTTTTTTCAATTTTGTCTTCTGTAAGATCTCACACAGTATAAAGAAGAGAATTTAGACGAAAGTAGGTCAATAAGATATTTTCGCAAAGAATAAATTACGTCGAGCGCTTTGCAAGTTAATTTCTAACTCGTAAACTAATTTCCGTAGTACACTAAGATCAGATTATAGTTATTATTAACACGGATAAGATAACAAGTAGATGTACGCTTCATTTCGTTCGCGCAGTATATGCGCTATCTTAATAAGAGATAAATTTACGCGAGTAATCGCAAACGGTAAAAAATAGTCAGGTGATTGACTGTAACAAATAACTATATCGTAGTAAACGTGCGTCACGTGGAGAGAACAGTGAACTGTGGAGATAAATTATATACCAGTACGTGTCTGCCGCCGCAAGAAGAAGATCGAAGCGTAATTGGCAATTTGCCTTAACACGAGGATTTAAAAGAACGAGAGATTAATCGGGCGGGCGCGCATAGGAGTCGCCAGGAGTTTCGTGAGCGGCGTTTTACACGGGAATGACGATGGAAAAGTTCGACGCGCGATTAATAATTCAGCCCGCACCGCTTTCGCCTGGACCGAATTTCCAAAATGTGCAGTCGTGGATCCCGACGACGTCTAGATCCCGCAGCGTCACCGCTGGAATTTTCCTGCCTGCGGTGGCGGATCGAGCCGACGGTAGGATCCTTCAGGAATTTATTGCGTCCCGCGAAACTATTCCGGAATCGGGAAACATCTTGACTTGGAATTCGTCGATCGTTACCTTGCGCCACTCTTTCATCATTGTTTCGCGCGCGCGCATCGAAAGGAGATTGCACTTCGTTACCGTCAAAATCCCAGTGCCGGCGTGAGATCGTAAAACGAACGCTTGTCTCTGAGATATCCTCTTAAAAGTGAAAAGACACTTGTTTTATGATCCATTTCATAATATAATGATCACGTGCGCGTGCGTTGATTAAAAATTTAAAAAATTTTAAATTAATTGAAATAACTTAATTTATTATAGAAATATATAATTGACTGCCAAAACAAAATTAAATGATTAAATAAAGTGATTGATTGAATCTTTTGATTGAATCTGATTTTTAAGAAAATTGAGGTCTGTAAAGTTTACATCTCGAAATGCGAATTTTTACAAAATTGATATGGCATTTAATTGTCCACAATTTGTCCACTTTTGTAATTGTTTTTTTTTCCATCTCGCAAAAAATTAAAAATAAAAGAATTGAATTGAAGAATTGAACAAACTTCATGTCTATATGTCCATAAAATAAAAATTTATAAATTTTATAAATAAATATAAAAAATTTTATAAACAATGTAATGGACAATCGGAATCTGTATACAATTTATACAATTTAAAAATATATTTTATAATTTATATAATTTAAAAAAAAATATATATATATATATATATATATATGTATATATATATAATTAAAAAAAACGCACTTGAGGATGCTGATGATGAAATATTTTATTTTTAATTTTTCTGCAAGGTGGGCAAAAGTAATTATTTATGGACAAATGTGATCAATCAAATGCCATATCAATTTAGTAAAAATTCATATTTCCGGGTGGCAACTTTATAGACCTAGGAAATTGACTTCAAAGTGGCGCACGGATTTATGGCCGAAAGAAATGGGAGAAACTCTATTGGCACGAGTGCAACATTTATATTCGGATTTAGTTATATCCATCGGCGCAATTGCAACATTTATAACCAGTATATAAACCGCACCACAATCTATTGTGCATATTACATTACGCGCGACATAGCGGCACAATAGCGCGTTAAAATGTATGAACGTTTCGGGCGAATTAATTCAGCGCGCGGAGGCGTACGGTAACTTTAATTCGCCTCGTCGTCGGATAATTCTTCCAGGATTTATGCCGCATACGCGGGCGCCTTTCGCGCCACCCCCGCGAAACGCCGCGCGCCGTGTATTGAAATACGGATCGTCGCGGGTGAGCGACTCCCTCACGCTCCCATTGTTCCACGGCCCCAGACACGTCGTTATCACAGAGCCCGTGTGATAAGAGAGATGCCGTTACGCCGCCGAGAACGCGGCGGTATCGATATATACGTCTCCTCTGCTCGCTCAGCTCGGCGGAGTTTCGTCATCGGGAATATCTCAGGGCAGCGTTAATGTCGGCCCCGATTGGCTTTTACGTAAATAACGGATAGTTATACCCGCACACACGCTGGTATTTATGTAAACGTCGAATCTAATCGCGTTACGCGATTCAAGTCCATCAATTATGTAGCCTGGATCTCGTTCGATCCGGCACTTTTTCACATGTAAGAATCGTGAATCTTCTAAATATAAAACTAACACTTATTTCATCAATTTTCCTTACAATATTGGATCTTACGAATATTTTAACACTCGGAATTCGGTTGATCGGAAACTGCAGAGCTCAGTACTGCTCTTTTTATACATAGAAAAATATTCATTCTACAGACAAGAAAAGCAATTATTTATTTTATTTTGTTTAAGTAATTTTCTTCAACAAAAAATATTTTCTTAATAATAATAGTTTAAGATGTACTCGTTACAAGTCCAGAATATCTTTTAAGTAAATGTGATGCTTATAATGACTTTATGATAGATTTAGAATATTTACTCGTAGGTAGTACATATTTTTCTGTGTGTAGGGTCTATGAGTAATAACAAAAAATTATCGTAGCTAATTTTTAGAATAAACCTTCATAAAAAAAACAAGATATATCGTACAAAGTGTGTGTATAGAGTAAATAAGACCCAGAAGAGATCTGATAAAGTAGCAGAATATTTGTCTCTATCCTCGGGCTCGGTACATGTTTAATGGGTACTTTCTCTCGAAGGTCATCCTAGAGTTTTTGTAATTTTAGAGTTTCATGTGCATTTTGAAAAAATGTACGTGCACCCTGGTCATACACCGTTTGTACGACGAGCTCAAGCTATATTATACTTCATCATGTTTATGTAATTTTAGATCGTTCAAGTTTTTTGTGAACGTAATCTAAATGTCGAGAACTAAAAGCGTTAGTGCTATACGACGGTCGGATCGATTTTGCAGATGCGGCAGCGACACATAATATAACCATTTAGACACGAGCTCTACCCCGTAGAATGTAGCTGACTTCGTAACTTTATATTATAACAGGATTTCTCTTTCCCAGTTGCTCAAACTTTGTAGAATGAGTTTATGCCAACTAATTGTTTTTAACATAATTTTGACGAGGTAAATTGTATTCGATCTAAAAATATATATATAAATTAAATTATGAAAAGTTATTAATGTCTATACGTTACGATGCTTTATTATAATTTCAATCAAGTATCTTGAAGCAGATACTTGATGAGCAGTAATGTTTCCGTCAAGAATAAATGTTTCGTCACAAAAGTGGAAGTGTACAGTGCCAAGATAGTATAACGCAATATGCTTCAAAGAGATCGATGACGAAGTCAGGCATGTCCGATCAGATATCCGAAGATATCGGTTTACAATGACACTGACTTTCAGCGTTGTTACATAATGATCAGTCCGTATACGTGTTCACTGAAAACCAGTTTCTATTAAGATAATTGGATATCGAGCACATGCATATGAAAGTAATTGTTTCAGAATACAACTCGTGTTATTAATTTCACAATAATATTAATAACAATAATTTAAATAGTAATAATTTTACGCTTGACGGTTTTAATTTCTGACTTCAGTTTACATTTGATATGATCATATTTCACGTTACAAATGTAATTCTCGTGTGATTCAATCTGTGCAAATTGCCGTATGTGTAAGATTTTAATGAGAAATATCTGTGTCATAATTGAAATTGATATTTCTTTAATAAAACATTAACGTTATTAATAACATATAAATATCTCTAAATATTGATTCCACATCTCTTGCATTATATATTTTCGTTACCGTCATTATTTAAAAGCGTACAAAAAATTATTTTTTGTCCGCTGTGTAATACTTTTTAGCTGGACAAACTTAGCATTCCTATTGTACAATTTATTTTCATGATACGTGTAATCCTCGACTGCACATGGTAGACTAATGAGAAAGAGAGAAAGAGAGAGAGAGAGAGAAACTCTCTCACTTCAACATACATGTTTAATTCAATGTATACATATATATTAATCGCTACCATCCCCTCGTTTTCTACACCGAGACGTGTGCGAGCACAAGCGTCTCAAGTTTTTACCCCGTGCTTTTGTTGCACCCCCTCGCACGACACGCCCATCGTATCGCATTACGCGCGAGGCTAAACCTTGTTACCGTACGACGTAATCTCGTTTTTAAGAATAAATACGGCCGATACACGAAGTTAAGCAACCGCACGACGGATTTACAGCGTCCGGCGGCTTTATATAACCGAGATACGCTATTTCTCCCGGCTCTCGGAGAGCAATTTCCGCGCGGATGCTTTAAGACGATATTAATGGACGAGCGAAATTCTATTATCAGACGGATATATGAAGGGTATGTTGACCCATCCGTGTCCCGCGCTGCGATTGCTCGCCTTCAAAAAAAAAAAAAGGAAAATTTCCTCTTGCGATTATACGCGGTGGTTTAAACGCTACTTTATACGAATATAACTTTATCTGTTTTTTATATGATTTTATAAAATAGAATAAGATTAGATTTTAAAATAGATAAGATTTTATAAAATAGAATAAGAGATTGGCAAAAAAAAAAAAAAACGCGAAGAGATAACATTTTCATCAACTTCGCCCTTTATTCTATGAATATCCTTCAAAATTCTAAATCTAAATTACACCAAGCTGTCAGAATGGACATGAATGATGGATATTTCCAAAGTGAAATAAGTACAAAGGCTGAAACCCGCCAAAAAGAAATATTCGACGAATATATCAATTTACATAATTTTCCTCTGTAGTACATCTTCTACTTTGGGGAACTGTATTGGAAACAAGACACCTCTCTCTCGCAAAGATACGCGAGGATTAAAAGGAAAGCTTCTTCCCCAGTTCCCCCTCGTGCGGATCGGGACGAAAATAATGCGCGCAAACGGGCAAATATTATTTCAACCGCCCGATTTATAGAGTAGGCCTGTCAGTCGGA
Organism: Tetramorium alpestre; assembly: GCA_021460005.1. Lineage (NCBI taxonomy): Eukaryota > Metazoa > Arthropoda > Insecta > Hymenoptera > Formicidae > Tetramorium > Tetramorium alpestre. Next base: position 531,064 of record JAJVSH010000051.1, read on the forward strand.
CGAGAGCCAGGCATTGTTGGTGAACTATTTATTCGCGTTTCCGCGCTCCGCCGCGCCCGGCGTTACTTTCAGCGTAAATATTTCTTCCGTAACGGAATGCCAGGCGTCTCGTAATTGCCGGTATAGTCGCTCCATCAGCATCGCAACCTAGAAATTTTTCCCAGGGAAACTGCGAAATATAAAATCGCCGCCGTTTCCCGCCGACCCTTGGCCTCTGTCGCCGCTCTATTCCGCCTACGCTTCGCGAGCGGAGCTCCTTGCATGCAGATACCTCATTGCCGATAAAGAGCTGCCGCCCCTCGCGATATCTGCCGCGCCTATCTCGGGAAATATAATTCGCGTAATTTATATTTAATCCAAATCGCGCTCGCGATATGTTCATATTTTTTCGCATATTACAGTAGTAATTACAGTAGTAATAATCTCCAAGATCCAAAACAGGGGTTCTCATTGTCTACGCGATACGGTGTAGAGACTCAAAGTTTATTTCCCGAGAAAATGCTGTATCGATTTAAACACATGAAATGTAAAATGTTGAAGTTTTTAAAAGCATTCTTAAAATTTAGATACAAGATTGAAACAAAATGTGAGGAAATATATCATTCATTCTCTCCCTCTCTCGACAACATGTATATTATTAAAGACGCAAGTTCTTTATTATTATATTATTATATTATTTTTATTATATTATTATATTATTATTATTATTAATATAGGAGAGGACGATTTTATTATGAATAATTTGAATAATTTTAAAAACTAGTTTTCTTCTAGCATGACGTTTGCATTCATTATTCAAGCATCATACGAATTATAATTTATATTTTACGTGTATGTCCGAAATATAAACTCTTTTCAATGCGTTTTGATCACGCGTTGATTATTGCATCGCAATTTCAGTTTTGTAGCGAATGCCGGGAGAAGTGCATTGATTGCTGTCTCTAAACGAAATTTGTGATATTTCAACCGGTAAAACGCGATCCATCGCGTCATCCGGCAGGCGTATTCGTGTGAAGTTTATACTTTTTTGAATATCTCCCAATGCACCCTTAATTGTAGTCGCTCCCTCGCAACGATATCGAAACTCCGGAATATAAAAAAAAAAGAGATTGCAATTTTTTGTGACGCGAGATAGCCCATTTTAATCTATCCGCTACGGCTTACGATCTCTTCCTTTTTTTACATAAAATTATATATAATATGTAAATCTATCTTAATATACTCTTTCAATTGAATCTTTAACATTATACTAAAAAATAAAATAAAGAGAATATTAAATATTTACTTACTTATTAAATAATTTTGTTAAAGTTACAAAATTTAATATTTTTTCCATACGTTAACATATTTTAATTAAAAAGTTATTATTGTGTAATTTACGGTATATTAAAAAATAATTAAACGAAGAAAATATTTTTACATTTACATGCAGTTTCTTTGTAATAATTTGATTAAAGCTTCAAATTTTTATATCTTTTTCATATGTTAGCGACATATTTTTAATTAAAAAGATTTTACATATTTGTATTTTACATTTCATATTATAATAACAAAGATAAAAGCAATGATATAAAACTGTATAACATTTATAAAAATCGCTCTTTTACAAGTTAAACATTATTTTCGAGTTTTTTTATTCATTGCGTACGCAATTAAAAATAACCTCACATAATTAATTGCCGTGATACTCGATAAAAGCGTGGAAGTTTCCGAAATGTCACTGTGGAATCTTAGAACCGATGTAACGTAACTACGACGAATGAGCCCGGCAGCCGCCGACAAATAATTTACGTTTAATTAATTATCAAAACTGCCGTCGGCGAGGTTCTTCCCGTGTAATTAATACTTTCGCGACGTGGACGTCTTTTCACCGTCGTCTCTAACGGGCTCGTGAACACAATCGCCGTCGCGATCAAATATCCTATGAAAACCGCCGTAACAGGTCCGCGGTAAGTTGGTCTCGCGAAATGCATAGCGAAATACCGGGCGAGCGCAATATTTCACTAACTGTCTGACAAGAGGGTATTGAATATTTTTGCACACCGCGGGAGAGGGTCTCGTAACGGCACAGCACCACGGTAACGCTTTCTCTCTTTGCTCGGCCGTGGAAAAAAAATATGATAAACAGCACGGGGAGGCCCCTTAAAGCACAGGAAAGAGCATCTAAATCCTTCAATTAAACGGCTCCCGCAAAATTGTGTAAAGCGCACACGTAAAACAACGGCGCGCGATATGAGCACACGTACGAGGAGTAAGGTAATTCTGTATTCCGGATTTTACTTATATATTGTAGATAAAAAGGAAGCGGAACACGACCAAGATTCTCCTCCGGCTTCCCCTTTTGAAGTTCAAGTGGTAGATTCCACGATGATCCCTGAACAATGCTACGATTGTCCGAAAATTGGTACTTCGTTCTGAAGAGAAAATCCAGCCAGGACAAATAACATTTTCTTCGAGCTCTCATATCGCGGTGCGACTCGCGAGGGTTTTATTATCGTTCCTATAGAACGTTTATCCCGCTTCCTGCACGATATCTCAGGAGGTATCTCAAAAGAAAGTACAGCGATAATAAAGTTCGATATTTGAAGTGATGTGGAATGCGTGAACGCTTTAAAATTTATGACTGCTCTCACTCGCTCGCGCCATTTCTGAATATACGTAACCAGTAATCGCATTTCAAATCAAAATTTTCTTGGGATGAAATATGTGTCATATCTATAACATATCAAAGTAGATTTCTATTTAATATTTAAACTTTGCTATAAGTTTCGTTGCCTTAAAAAAAAAACCCGCAACTTTTCTACAAGGTAATCCGTATAGATTTACCGCAGATAGGTTAAAAAAAAGAATCAAGTTGCTAAAATTTTTCCATCAAATTGCAATTCGCCCCGAATTAAGAATTCGAAGTTTCGTAAAAGCAGACTTTAAAAAGATGTTGATTTTAACGTTGTTAAGCGGGGTGATTAAAAGTTTGGAAAGAGAAGAAAAGAGGCGAGAACGGTAGTGGTGTGAGTTATGGAACTCCCCTCGATAGGAACGGATGGATCGGGTTTTTCGATTATCCTTCTTTCTGAAAATTCTGCAATCAGATAATTCCAGAGGTAGCCAACTAATATGCCGGGCGACTTAATTACCTCGATAAATGAAACCCGTCGCATGTAAATCAACTTAAATAACATTTGTAATGCAGCATTATTATTTCGTTACTGTCCATTTTAATTGGGATATTTCAAAAGCCTGAATTATCATGGCATACGGCAAATATTCAACAATAGAATGCCTATGTAATTTATTATTATCATCGTTGTCCATTGTTATCGTGTAATCAGTTTAAAACGTATGTAGAGCAATTACTATAATCTTATAACATAAATTTTTCGAGAATTTTTCGATAATAATAAACAGAAAAATTAATTGTCACACCATTGCAGCACATTTTTGCTGAGAATATAAAACCCATTTATTCAAGCTACATCAAAAGTCACAGACCTATGCTTTTAACGTTACTATTCAGTGATATATGTAATAATGATTACAATGGTCAGTTTTGAGTTTTAAAATACTCGCAGTGTGATATGTTTAAATCATCGGTTAAGGAAGATTTGAAAAGTTTAAAAGCTAAAATTGGAAAATTTTAATTAAATCGATAATTCGTCCAAACGTTTATAAATTAAGATTGCCCAATCGTTATACATTATCTGAATTTTATCCAATATTTATACAATTTTATCTCGATAGTTCTCAAAGTACTTCGTGCTTTTAATCAATTATTCCCATGGTACGTTATCCAATGTCATAATTGCTACATTTAAATGGTGATACATCTTTCCTGATACGGAACGCTCGAGCTGATCGCGAAATAACAATCCAATACGATTAATAAACCAGTCCCTGGCGGGGCACACAGTAATAAACGTGCATGCCCGGCAAAATGCCGGGCAATTAAGATCGGACGTTTCCCGGCATTACACAAAGGACGGCGCCGGCACAGACGAGCGAATAAACAAATGCATCGCCGAAGTCCGAGGATACGTCGGCCCTTCAATTAGTTCGTTACAGCGTGCTGTGCCCGATATCGCAATTTCAACGTTCGTAACACCGGAATTTCTCCTGCTGGCCGCTGAAATATCGCCACGCTCCGAAGATCCCGACGAGTTTATTCTCTCGCTCTTTCCGGCTTTTGTGTTAGCCGGGAATGCTCCGCCACGTTCCCTACGAAATTCTGCAACTGTTAATATACGGGATACGCGCGCACCCGACCCCCGTCCATGCACGCGCGCGACGAGACACTGTTACGGTCGGACGTTCACGACGATTGCATCGTGCGGGACGCGGCGATAGCGATATAGCGGTTATTGCGCGCGGCCGGAGAGACGGTGGTCCATTATATTTAGAATATAGGACGCACGGGGCAAATGTTTATATTTCAAATTGCCGGTCTGTTTGCGTTTAATACGTACCAACGCGCGACGGATTTCGCGTCCACCGTTTTACCGCTGACTTTTTTACGCGGGCTGTGTATTTTAATTATTATCGCGGGGATTGCCACAAAACCGATATCGTTGTCGTTTAATACATCGCGTTGGGAATTGTACAGTACGCCGTGGCGGTTACTGTTATCTAAAACGGTTTATCCTTTCTCTCGTTTTGTACCTTTCGCGCGTAGAAATAACGCGGTTTCTTCTCCGTCGTGTTGTACCTTTCCTCTCTAATCCTGATTTCGCGTTTCTTACGTCACGTACGTTTGTATCTCGAAAAAAGAAACTTGGAAATTTTATGCATGATTTAGAGATTTCACGTTGTAGCACCCAACAACGATCTATGTTTCGTTCCTATATATGCTACGAGTTTTTATATCCTATCCGCGAACTTATCGGCACTAAAAATCGAATATAGGTCATACATAAAAATATTACACTAAACCTTTGCTTGCTTCAACTCATGCTGGAATCATAGATATAAACTTTTATGCAATTTTTATTACGTAACTGAAATTAAGATGAAGCTTGAGCGATTTTTTTATATAGAAACCTACAAATTTCATCATTACTAACATATTTATCGGATTTATATTTATAGACGTGTCACAAATTTCAGTCTATAATCTTGTTCGCGAAATATTGTAGATACTTTGAAAACGGCGAATATATCAATTTATGACTTGGAGTTTGAAACTACTCTTATGCCAATATTCCATAATAAAAAGAAAACATATTTTTGATATTGATTTCTCATGTACGTATAACTTCAATATTAATTTCACGCAACAAGTGGCAAATCGGCGATTAGAAAATAAACAATGTTTACGCACTGAACGAACACGTGTGATAAATTGCCCGAATGCAATTCATTGTCATGATATTTTGTTCACATGCTAAAAAAACTGATTCAGAAAAATCTATCAGGATAATTAAATGCGATTAGGAATTTATTCACTCATTTCGTTGATCGAATAATAATTGTATTAATACAACATTATACTTTGTCGATTTAATATCTGCACTAATCTAGACTCAATTATTTTATTATTTTTATTGTCACTTTTCTACATTAATCGAGTTTTCGACGGAACATTTCAAACGTCACTTGAAAATATAAAATGGTAATAAATTATTGAATGGCTGCGATTTCAAAATTTGAAGTTTTTCTCATTAAAACCGTAGAAATTATATACGAATAAAATGGATCTTCGCTACTCGCATCAATTTTTCCTCGAATCGACGAATCGTTTGATCTTTATTTTTTTTTCCACGCGAGATCTCCGGTCTATCTCGAAGTCTTCCTATCGATTTCATACTTCACGGAAATAACAGCACTCTCGCCTGAAGGCGAGATACATCGTCGCGGATGCCGACTCTGCTCGGCGGACGTACGTCTCCAACAATCGCATGACGCATTCCCGATGAATTCACGACTTCGTGAAGGAGCACAAAGCCCGTCGGAGATTTGCCAGTGATTTTTCATCCTTCCACCCTCCACTGCCGAATGCCTCATAAATATTCACGGCGGTTCCGCGAGTGTGTGCGTGCGCGCCATCGAGCGCATGTGCCGCCCATTATGCCGCGCGCAAGCAGAAAAATGAAGCAGGAAGCATCCGAGACGGCAACCGGAGGGCTTTCGCGCGTACACACGGATGTAAATTAGGCTGTTGAGAGGAGGAGGTGTCGCGATAACGGAGTTAACGCGACCGCGAGATTTCTTTGTCGTATTAATCTGTAAATCCTTCGCACCACCGGAAAAAAAAAAAACAAAGTACTCGCACCCGTTTTTCGTGTCCCGTAGCGCTGCTGCGTCTTTTTTCCTTTCCCCGCAATAACGCTTTTTGTCGGAATTCTCGCCGGGAAATTGGCCGATGTAACGAGACAAAGTCGCGTCGAGGAACGACATTTTCCGACCACCTTTCCCTTCCATACGGAATCGTATCTCTCCGAAAATGACGTAATTCATAACGCGCGTTTCTCTTTTGTAACGAACATATTTCCATACTCTTTCAACGCAGTGTCGATTATATACGAGCGTGCTATTGGTTCTTTAATATAAAGAGCTTTTGTTTTGAACAGAGGAATGTTTCCAGGCCGCGACATTTTCGATATCATTAGAACTCGTACGAGCAAACAAAAAGTGAAAAATGGCGTATCGATATATCGATTAGCCAAATGTCGAAGTTTAAATAGAATATTACATTCAATTTTTGCCGTCCGCGTGGCAATATGAATTTTCAATAATAAACCTAAATAAGAATCATTCAATAAACTGAAACTATTCTAGCGGAAAATAAAAACAAATATTTTTAGAAGAGACGTTTTACAATTTTTACGGACAATGTCGCATTATGCTACGTTGAATTATTACGTTGAAACCGAAAATTATGTGTTTCGCAATTTACGATTCGTGGAATTGTTATGCGCCTAGTAGAATATCGAAATTATGTATGATATTCACAGTTTGTAAAAAGAAAGGAATAACTTATGCGTAATTTTCCAACATTTATGATAAAATTATGTCATAACACATTTCGTTGGTCTTTTATAATCGATTTTCTACCAAAATTTGGCTACATCGAATACTTATAGTCACTCGAATATTCGATTAAATTATATCATATTGCAATTTTCAATATGTGTGCATAACTTCAAAATTAAATACGATAATATTAATAATATTATAAATTATCTCGGAGAGCAAGTACATCAGAAACGACATCAACTAACGATGTAGACCCGCATATGTACAGTCGTTACGTAAATACCGTATTCAAAAGCATATCAAACGAAATAGTTTGAATAAAGTTTCATATTTTCAAACATAAACAAATATTATACAGTTAATTATGACAAACGAAAAGATTACTCGTGTGAAATCCATTAAAATATTCTATAATTATTATGCAACACTTTATAACGTGTTACATACACGATAGCATAGTTACCGGATCCTATATTTTACCGAATTCCTTTATTTACACATAATAATAAATAAAAATAGGATAGAATAAGAATATAATAAAAATGGCTTGTTAATTTGAACTTTTTTGTTATTTGCATTGAATAAATTAGTCGTGACATGTCAGTAAAATAATTTTCGTATTTTAGTTATGTTTAAATAAAATCTCAAAATGTTTTCTTGTGCAGTTCGTATCGTATTTAATACTGGAAGCATATAGAGAGACCAAATACAGATCTCAAATTTTATTAGAGAAATATTAGATAAGAGAGGAAAAAATGAAGCAGCACAGCCAAGTTACCAGTTATTTGTAAATTGTTATTATTTTAGATAATTATTTCATGCGAAAAATCTACTTTCGATATATGTATATGTCAAAGTATAACAATGAAAGTTAACTGTCTGCGCGAACTGACCACCGTCGATTTTTCGTTTTCGCGAGAGATAACGTGACTCGCGACTCGAATTCCACCGCCTCGATACATTCGCGAATTCGCTTCTTGTTACGAATCGTAAGAATTTATCGAATAAGCGTTCCTCGTTTCTTAGCGTGTATAAAACGAATCGTGTTTTCTCCTTGTCGCGATCGTGTTCAAAGGGATAATAATGCGACGACACGCTCGCCACTCGCTTGAGTCTCGGCGCGCATGTGGTAGGGCGGCGACCTTTTGTAAACAATAACGCGCTATACACCGCGAAAAAACAAACGCCAACAAACAGGTCTGCGTGCCAACCGAGATATGTTCCGAAATACATACATATCTTTAGCGCTTTATTGAATGCGTATCAAATATTCCGTTTCACCTCAATTCAATTAATGAGGAATGGATATGTACCATGGCTTTCCGTTGCATTATTCAATCCGTCCGTTCGCGTATTATGTGCTCTTTTTCGAAAGTGACAGATAACACAGGTCCACAAAAATTTTGTTCCCGTTTACAAAAACCAGACCATGTAAACGGGAAAAAAATTTTGTGTAAAATTTTTGTGGACCTGTGTAATTGAAAATCGGCGGGAATAATTAAAAGCTCGACACATTAAAATATATAATAACACGTTTCGATTTAAGAATTGTTTTAAAAAAAGCACGCGAATATATCGCCCATAAATATCAGAAAAGAATAATTTACATCTTCTATCATACCTTCTTTTCGATTCGTATTTCTTTTTTTTCTCCCGTGTCTTATCGTGACAAAGTACACGGTACAAGATTCGTACTTTAAACGAGTAAATCGCGCGAAATATCCGGTTTTGATAGAGAGCCGCGATACCCCTCGTCACGATACGCTCACGGGTCGTTTCACCTTATGAATTGTGGAGATTTATAATACCACGGAGTAATAAGAGTTACTTGTTACTAAGGGTGTAAGAAATGTTCGTGCTACCTCTTGAAACGCTTTACGATCGCGTCTCGTGGAATAATAACGCATGGAGCGGCTCTCGCTACTGCCTACCTACTCGAGCACGCGGCCTTGTGTATACGCTTACCAAAATAAACAAGCGGAATGCTGTGTCAAGCGTTCTATGCCACGGCTATGAAATATTTAATATAACGAAATAAATGCTTGCAGTAGGTATAATTAAATACTTGTTACTTGAGTCCTAAACAATGAGAAAATTTACTTCAGTCTGGTTGGTACGGGCACAAGTGTATATTGCTCGTAGCAAATATTCAATCGTTACGCGCGAGTTATTTCTTTCTTTTAACGATAACTTGAATAGTTAATGTTATTCTATTTGAAATAAAATAATATTCTTTCTCCATTTAAAAAAATGTATTATTTATTTAAAAATCAAATTTATCTTCTTCGATTACAGATGTGAATCTAAAATATTTAGTAAATATTCCGAAATTGTCCTGTAATATTTTTCTTTTTATGCACACTATTAGATTTAGTTAATAAATTTTTAAATAAATTATTCAAACTAGAGATTTGTAATTTCTTGACAATTCTTTATTGACAGTCTTCGACAAGTGGTAACATACCTCGATGCTTTCATTATGGAAAATCGATAAAAAAAAGTAATTGAATTGGAGTTGGAGCCCGAATATAATTACATTTTATGGATTTTATGTATATGTAATAGTAACTTTCAGCGATGCCAGTGGTACAAGTTGAAATCTCGATATTGCATGCTTAACTTTCTCGACAGTTCCGCGAGATTTTTCACAAGTCTAGACTATAACTCTGGCCCTTCGAATCGTAGGAAGGTGCGTGACTTGAAAGTTATGCACGCAGCTGGGGGAACCAGGTGGAAACTAGGTCCAGATGGCCGGGGATACCTTGAAAGTGCGCGTGGAAATTCTCACATATTCGTACGCACGCACACATACATACGCACTTGCATTCCGCTATTCGTGCGACCTAAAACTCGGAAGTTAGACTATCGAGCGTGAACTGCTTGCGTGGACCGCGCGTTACCTTCCTACCAAATTGCGGCGCCTGAAGCACGTATCTGTAAAGTGCTACGTTTATAGCTGTAGGATGCTCATAAAAACAAAGTGTCCGAAAGCCAAAGTAACACCGGGAGATATCGATTGCCGGCGGATTTGCTTTTGTTTCCTCCGTACTTATGCAGCATACGCGTCACACACTGTTAAGCTTATCAGCATTAATTATCTCTCTCCGCATATCCGGAGGGTGTTTTAGAAAATTGTCCTAGGCGTCACCGAAACTGATACGTGATACGTCTGTTTAATTTTAAATGTTATCACTCATTTTTTTTCCATTTCCGACGATAAAATAAAAACTCCCTCGCGTGGAAATATATATGTGTGTATCTATTTGATTTTTTTATTGTATTTTTACGGTCTAGTAAATATTTTACCATATCTCGTTCGCAGTTTATTTTTTTAGAAAATCGAAAAAAAGTGTAGATCGGAAAGATTCGTGCAAAAAATATCCGAGAAGAATTAAAGGAAGAAAATTCTATCCGTGCGTTAGCGAGAGCGGAAGCCGTGCATTTCTCTTTATCGGGAAATAGTTGCTCCACCCTGAAGATATTAACCCAGGGGAACCCGGCAGCACTTTTTTTCCTCGCGAGAAGATTCCACCGTATAAGGGAAGATATATTGTGTCATCGACTGTGCGGAAGATACGTGCGCGTACTATAGAGATCCCCGTGCCGCCCGACTTAACTGGGACCGTTGCGTTTTTCTTAGGCACGGCACGAGAAAAAAAAATCTCACGCGCTTTTAAAGCCGCTATCATATTTTGCCAGGCAGCTTTCTCGTCGCGCCCTTCGCCCCCTCACGCGCGATCGGCACGATGCACACTCTTCCCGATCTTTCCGCGGTTATTATGAGTAATATCGCGCGTTAGATAAAACTCGCGCGAAATATCATAGATCCCGAAATCCTCTCCCGCGAGAAGCGCCATCAACGTAAAAATATTAGATACCGTATCGCGCCGCGTGCGTATTCCGCGCGCACGTATCGTAGATTGCTAGCCCACCACCAGCCTTTATTCCGTTTCGAATATAAATTTTGTAAAGTGACGGAATATCGAGGGAAAATGGAAGTTTCTCGTTATATACGCGAAACATTTTTTTTGCACGGCACTTTCAAACTTCTGGGACATTTTAAAATGTGTTAATTGACGTTGACTAAACGGACTACATAAAAGTCGAAACGTTTTATTACTAGAGTGCTGAATATACTGCGCTATTAATTTCTTTAATTTTAACTGAAAAGAGCGACGATGCCAGAATAAAATTTCGTTTCACTTGCACTTTTTTTAAATTGAAGTTTCTCTCTTTGCCAAGTTTATTTTTTAAATACCGCTCACTAATGTTGATATCTATTGATATTTTGTGATCGCGATCTAAATTTTGATTTTAGACCGTCTTACGAAGAAAGCTCGAGGCAGTGACCCCGTCTTTCCTCCCTCTTACCAACTCCTAAATCCGTTCCTAGTGAAGATAATTAAAAAATAATATTATCTCGATCTTTATTAATGTAATCACATAGCACCTTCTCGTAGAATGCAATAGTTCTGTTAGAATCACAAGCCGGAAGATTTATTCATTCCAAGTGTAACTCTTTATTGAAGTATTAATCATCTCGATATCTTTGAATCGTTTTTATTGAAGATCTGTCTTTCATGTGTCACGTTTGTAGAATTATTAAGTTTTTCCGCAGCGTTTAGGGAATAATTTTTTTTAAGAGCAATCGAACTTTTAGTTTTTAACATTCTTCGATATGTTTAGTATGTACAATCGAAGATTTTATGAAAGGAAGATCAATTAGAGTTAGAGATCAATTACAATGATAGAGCAAATGTAGATACAAAACAAATATTTGTGATGTATTATGCGATTTACTTCGTCTTTTAAGCTACTACAACTGCATAAAATGAAATTATGTCGATCCCCCAAGATGCTCGACGAGAACAGTCAAAAGAATTATTTCTGTTTCAACAAAAAACCTTTTTCCGGTTCAGATCTTTCCATCTCGAGACTCTCTCGTTACGTATCCGCTTCCCTTTCTCGCATGAAGGTTCTTCTCCCTCGCTCCTCCCTTAATCCTGGATCTCCGTTCGCTGCATATCTCATGTCTTGCTTTCCATCGCTTTATTATGACATTTCATCTCTCTTCCTCGCCTTAGTCCCCTTTTCTATTCTTTGCTACTTTGCAAACCTACCTATCATGTTCTCTGGGGTTTCCTCACCCTTCTCTCGAACCATCCATCCCTTTCGCATGTTTCCCCTTGTATCTCCGACCTCATTCTTCTCGCATGTTGCTTACCTAACTTCCATCTCATCATCCTTCTGCTTAAATCCGTCATTCTCATTAAATACAATTCTAGTAAAAAAAAACAACTGAAATACGGTATATAAATACTAACAATGTTGTTGATTGGTGTTAGCAAATTTAATAAATTAATTATACATTTATATCTGTAATATGTGTATTTCTCTAAGCGTGAAGTATCTAATCACAATTACGAATATTTCTTCTTGAGAAGGATGATATTTAATAGCTGGCTCTTAATAAAATACATTCATTTAGGATATTATTAAGATGATTTAATAATTAATAGTTTATCATCGCTTTAATTTTATATCGATAACTGTATTTGCAATGGATAACTTTCAGCCACACGTATTTTTATTTAAATGCCCACCTGTTAGTACTTCCCTTGGCGTTTTGCCTCGTTGGTGATTTACTAACGTGGATCCCGACGGCAAAGCGTTAAGAATTTTAAAACCTCGCTCGACGCCCGATGCAATTGCGCCCGATGTTATCTATGCCAAGGCCGGCAGTATGCAACATCAGACAGAGCTGATCTTACATAGGCGTGCCGCAGCGACTGTTAATTAGAAATTCCTAATCTAATCTAGCTTCGGCTAGCGGAGAAAAAGGGGTGGCAGCTAAAAATCTGTTATCAAGACTGGCGTTATCAGCGAAAGCGCCGTGGACCGAGCCGTTTGCGGAAAAATTAATTTCTGTTCCGCTATCGTATTAATTAGTTCTTTGTGATAACCTGTTAAACGGCGGTACCACCCGCAAGCGACGGCGGAGAACCCGGCGGGTCAAGGAGGAGGCATTAAACTGAAGAGCGCTCGCGAGCTAATTTGGGGCAGGACGGAAAAACGGAGTCACGTTCTCGCGTTTGCAGCCGGAAACTAACTGCGGAAACGGTCGTCGCCTGTACCTGAAATTTTTTTAATTAGATCCGTATCTGCATTAAGTGCCCTTAAATTGTTCGTTAACGACCGACAACGCCCTGTCCTCCCGCAAGGAAGGGAGAGAAAAAAAATGGTTAATTAATTAGCAGTTTTGAGAACGTTATGCCAGACGAGACCGACAAGCTCATATCTTGCCTGACAAATGATAATTAGGTATTTAGAGACGCGTTAACAGGTGCTATCTGTTGCATTACGCGGTCGTTATTTTGAGAGGAAGCGGATCACGCGGTTACATTGTTATGCATCGGAAAGCTGCAGCAGGCGGTAGCGGCGACGGCGGCGGCTTCGGACATACGTACACAGTAGCAAAGCGTATCGCTTTCTCCGGAAATAAATTCACGACTATAGCTGTTGTCGTTGTGTCTAGATGCAAATATCTAAATACACCTCCCGTTTATCTCCTCACTTAGTAACATGAATATTTCCGACAACGATATATGTATCTGTATACAGATTCGCTGATATTGTGCTATATTTACTGCGTCATCATGATTCAGAAAATTACACAAAATTACTTAGTAAGCTATAAAGTTCGTAAATACATAATGCTATTTTATTAGCATGTTAAAGAAATAGAAAAATATCATGCATGCAACGAGAAAAAAAAACGTCAGAATAGTTAAATGTATCGGAAACGAAGAGAGAAATGGGGAGAAAACTATTTCACAAAAAAGTTTTACAATTTTGATAGGAAATATAATGCATGCAATTCAACACTCTATCAAACTTTTATAATTTTCTATAGCATACATTTCTTGTGAAATATAAACATAATATAATTGATACTTTTTCAAAAATATAACTATATCTTTGTTAACTATATTACAATATTTTATTATTCTAGATATGAAATTTGAATAAAATCGTTAAAATATCAATAGTTTACGAGATTTGATTCATATTTTAATATATTTTTAATATATTCTATAAAAGGAAATATCTGATACAATTTCGATATAAAAAATATAAACTATTAGTCCATTTCATTAATTAATGGTCCATTTCATGTTTTGATACTTTTATGCGCGGAATAATGAGATAAATCAATTGATATAAAAAAAAGGAAACTGCATTTAAAAAAAATATATATATATATATCACAGATTGCTCAAATTATAAAACACCGAATTTCGTTTCAATTATCGCGAGAGACTTATAAATCAATGGCAATACGGGAACCTTCAAATCGCCGGAGCGAAACCGGCGGTGATAAAGAACGAAGTGCATCGCGCGGCATGCAATCGTCGATGAATGCACTTCAATCGCACTCGCTCTCCAGACAATGCACGCGGTTCGCGGTAACTGCACGTTAACCTCCGCTTTCTTGGACCCAACAATCGAGAGCGCGCCTCCATTTTCTGCAAAAATGCGGCCGGCCACTATCCGCCCTGTTCCGAACCCCGGAGGAAACTATATAATGATCAACCCCGACGTATATACAAGTGGGTAACATTACGAGTCGCGAGGTCCGCGTGTTGTTTCTAGCATTAACGCTCATTAACATCCGCCGTGCAGTTTTAATGGGCGCCCATCGGTTTGTAATATCGGCTTTCGAGTTTCTCGTGTACACGCCAAGAATAATAATGAATGGGATGCAGAAACTGTGTATGCGAGACCAATAATTTATAAATATATACTGCATTATGATATTATTGTAAAAATCAAATATGTACAGTACATCGCATTAAAATATTATTATAAAAACTTATCCTCGGGCGGGGTTGTTACGCGCTACATCATATTTTCGTGCTATTATTCATGAATTTTCGAGAATATCCATACATATTTTTACGTATTGAATTAATATTGAATTAATGTTTTTTTTTTTTTTTTTTTTTAATGAACATCCTCCACAATAGCTTGCATTTCCCATTTCAAAGCTCCCTCTCTTAGTATCTCGTTTCATGAATTTTCTCAGTGCTTCTAAAGTTCGCAAACAGAATCGCGGCGGGACTGCACACTCAACCAATGATTCAATCCAGTTCGACATTTGAGCTCTCATAGCGAAACTTATGAGCGTGCATCGGAATTTTATGCCGAGCTCCCGCCCTAAAGTGCGGTCTGAGGCCGCGAACCGCCGATGAAGGATCGTATCTGAAGCCACGCTCTGAGCTACGCACGGCTTAATTTAAATGCGCGCATTCGAGAGTATTAAATTTACGGCTTTTCCAAAATCCGCTCGTAACCCTCATTACAGCCCTCTCCTCCGTTTTAATGGCAGTCCTGCTTATAATGGCGGTAAACGCTTTTATTGCTGGAGTAGATGCCACTCGCCGCTGACGAAATTAATTTTATACCTGTCCATTAACGGTAGAAGAGACCCTCTAATCATTCGCGAGAAATAATATAGATAACGTGCACCGCCTCTTTGTCAAAATTGCTGTATATTTGATATTCAAAGTGCAAACAATTTCGCGATATTGTACCTTCTGTTCTGCCTTTCTGATCCTAAGAAATATAGATAATCGTTATCCGTGACAAACTGAACTTCATTAGTCTTCCAAACCGTAAAAATATCAATTAGTTAATAGGATGAAATTAGAACGAAGTCGAGTCAGAAGGTGAATTTTTCAAACAGCGTTTAAGACGTTAAGCGCTCGTTACAGACGCGGTCGATTCTTCATACCGTATATTCGTTAAAGCGAAATAAATTTCGCACTAATTTACGCGCAGTAATTAACGACGCGAAAATTCGAGAACGGGGTGATGCGGTCGTAATTAAACACCGGCATAAAAGGCTACACGCCGCATTATATCTCATCATTCGCAAAATCCGTTTAATGTTAATTTCAAATTAACGTAATACCGATGTTTATTCTTCGCGAAATTCCATAGTGACAACGCGCAGAAGCTCATTTTAATAGATTTCGCGGTTAACAAATTTCGCGGCGGCTTCTGAATAGCAAGATAAAAGAGAGATTATGTCCACTCCAAGTGCATACAACTCCCACATTCATACCCCAAATTTCATGCTAAGGATTATTTAGCCCAATGCAAAGCTCATATTTTCAATATTATCGCGAGAATTAATATCACGCGCATCTCATGAATTTCGCAAAATGTAAAATTTCAACAATTAAAATTTAAATAACTGCGGACTTCTGTGCCCAAACGTCGTTCATTATCATCTTTAAAATAAATTGTTACATGTTCATCCATGTATGCATAGATATTCCTTGTAAAAATAAAAATACGCACAGTTCAAAGAGAGAAAAATACAAAAAATACATACAAAAATATCCTATTGTACCGCACATTACTGCTAAAATAAATTGCAGTAAGCTCTATACTTCAATAAAAATCTTTACGTACGTAGGGAGTTGGAAGTATGAAATTGCATTGTGTTTTTTTTTTTAAACGATCGCGAAAGTAATTTACGAAGCTAATTCAATCGTGAAATGAAAAACGTTTCAATCCAAAAGTGACTTTGATATAATACTTGTGTTTTTTTCTCTATACAATTTTATTTAAAAAATTAATGAATTTCTTTATATAATTTAATTTAAATTAATAAACTTCTTATTTAATTTTTATTTCTTAATATACGTATACGTAATGCGGCGTTAAAAACTGGATTAAATTTTATTGTAATTACAAAGTTGGCGATAAATAATAAATTAATGTCATTATTTTTTAAATTAAATTAATCTATACCGAAGCTTAAGACGAACAGAAAAAATAAAATATTGACGGAAAAAGCGAACACTTGTTTGGACACTTAGAAGTGAAATAATCTACACACGTGCCTTTTTCACAATGGAAGGCTCGCTACAATGGAACGCCACTGCTTACAATGGAGATGTCATATCGATACAGAATTATCGATACAAACGAAATGCGAGAATGTATTCCGAGTGGCTCTGTCAACAAAGCCTCGAAGGTTATTGACAGTTTATCTGTATTTGTGACACTCATCTCATCTCACTTCTTCTAACGATGATATCATTGAATCGCGTTTCACATACAGCATGCTTAATCAAAGCTCACTTTTAATTTTAATTCAAATTGAAGCGTTAAAGCAATCATCGTGATCAGAACTTACATCTTTTATATTGATACGCGTCAATTTATTATTGCAAAAAAATATCATTTCTTGCTCAAAGTCTACATAATTTCATTAATTTTAATCGAACCTGAGAGACTTACACAAATAAAAGATAATATCTTGAGAGAAAGTTTTTTTATCTAGAAGCCTCTCTATTTTTAACGACCTAATATAAATACTACTTCTGTTAAAGGAAAAGAGAATAAGAATTTTTAAAAAATTTACTCTATTTCCAGCAATTTTCTTATTTCGCTAGAAGAGACGACAGGCGCGAAAGATAAGCTATCAGATATCACGCGACTATCTGGTGTGTTGAAACCGCCTATAACTCTGCTCCGGGAGTGGCTCGCCGCCGTTATAAGAAAAGTGCTACGCCCGTACGTGTTTACGCAGCATCAGCTGTTGCTTTCGCGAATAAGCGAGCTGCCTAGAAAGAGTCGCTCGTTCGTAACGAGAGCTTGGCGTACGCCTGTGTATGTACACTAGTAAAACGTGTAACGAGCGATACCTTCATGATACGCAATTACCGCGGCCGACCTTTCCGCGTGGCGCGGCATAACAATCAACGCGTTTCTCGGGAGAAAGAGAGAGAGAGAGTTACCTTTATCTCCGGGACGCGGCGCGCCATCGATTTTTCTCGGCGATCGCGTTTTAGCCGCGCGTAATGCAATGGTCCGATAAAGAGCTGAAAACTCAAACACAACGATGAGACCCGGAAACTCGAGTATGTAATATTGATGAACTGACGTTCGTTGCGACTGCCGCTATTGCAGCTTACGCCAATATTATTCGTACCGTTGAGTAGTGCCTTTGATCATGAGGCTGCGCGACTGGAACGTGCACCGTAGAGCAAATACGAGAATGATGGACAGAAACTAAAGCCCCGAGACCGCCGTATGAGACGGCGTCCTTTATATGTGGGACACATACCTTTGGTAAGAAGTTTTTTAATATTCTCCCGGTCTGTCAATAAATATTTTTGCGAAAAGTATTTCCCGTTTCGCAAGAAGAGAGAAAAGGGACACCGTTATCTCAGAAAGAGATTTCTCATACGTATATCTTCTTCGCAATCAATTTCTAATTTTTGCAAAGGAAAACATCGTCGCGCGGATATTACGATGTTTATCCTCGACGAAATTAAATTCGCGTATCTCGAAAGGCTTCTTGAAAGAGACGACCGTATCGCGAATAATTTTTACCCGCTTGGAAGCGTCGTGGAACGCGGGGGAAAAAATGCAGAATGAGAAAAATGCATTTTTCCCCGATGCAAAGTGTACAAATTGTTATATCCGTTGATTGCAAACGAATTAATTAAATTCTTCGCTCATAATATAATATCAAGATTAAATTCACGGGATGCTTCGATGTCAAAACTGCGTTCGACTGCGTTGACTGCGTGTTGCTTTTTTTCCAGAGGAAATATAAAAATGCACATTAATAATTATGGATTAGATAAAAATTATAGCAAACCTCGCTCCACGTTTCGACGCTTTTGCATTAATCGCAATCAACGTGGTTGGCGGTTCGAATATATTTTTAGCTCTCGCGCGCCTTACCAATTTTCCGTCGCATAATTTGATCGCCGCGAGGTAATAAGGGAGAAAAGAATAAAAGAAAGAAATCGGACACGGATAAATTCGTTAAAGGAGTATTCCGAGCGAAACTCATAACAACGTTAAGTATTCGTTGGGCATTGTCGTTGTAAAGATGCAGAAGAACGCTTTTAGTGTTTCACGTCGATTGACATTCTGAATGCAAGAACCGGGCAATTTTAGCTTCAAGGCGCGTTGGAGAAATGCGGAAGTACAGGCAAGTTTCCGACCTTCTGAAATTTTACTTAGTTTTTACTTAATACTCGCTCAGTGGGAATAAAGTCATTTATAGAACAAAACGGAAGAAAATACATTTTCTCTTCCTTTTAACTACACGGTATTTAACCATTTAATATGGCATTTTAAATAAAATGTAAAGAGATATACGGGCGAAATTTAGCTTGTAATCAAGCCTGAAATACACTGATGAAGAAATCTTCTGATATAAATCGTAGAAACCGCTGTAGGAAATGTCGAGCGAAGAATAAAATGTCATATTAATTAGAGCCAAATGTTATATTAATGTTATCACTTTACTTCACGTTACGAGAGTTTATCGTGCTGATGTGAAGAAGAGCGTACGTACGTGTGTATGTATTCCGCCATTCAAAAAGCGTATCAACGATTGTGAAAACCACGATGACCAGTACACGCTCGATTGTCGCGGTGAAAACTAAATATAAATCCGTCCCGCTTTTGTTCGCCGTGTGTGTTATCTGGATACTGAATCTTGCATCAATCGATGGACCATTATTCAACCGAATACCGAATAACTCATTTATTGAAAAAAAAAAAGGAGCGGGCTCGCGCGGCCCTTTCGTTCGGGCCCTCGATCGCTTTATCGATTTTTCCGACAATCGGAAACGCGGCCTGATAAAAGAAAATAATCAAGAGCCCGATAGGATCAGATACGGGCTATATCGCATCGCGTAGCCCGGCCAAGCGCATAAACGGCGTTAAGTGATGTGTTTCGCACCGATTGCACCGGTGTAAAAAGAGGCAATCAGTGATTGGCGATTAGGTTTTGCGAAAGAATGAGAAGGAAAAAGAGATCAGGCGCGAATCCGATCGAGATCACGTACGTCGTCATCGTCGCCGCGAAACGCGAGCGCGAGCCCGCATGCAAATTGGGGCTTAATTTGTTCGTTAGCACGCTTAGCCCACTGAAGAAAAGTTAAATTAAACTAGCGAAAATTCTGCGGCCACTCCGCCGACGTTCTACATATACGTACGACTCTTCATATCTGACAAGGGGAGGTCGCAGCTGACTACCCACCGATTTGGATCTGCTTTCACGTGGTGAATCTATATGGTAAGTACATACGTCATGTAAAAGCGTTTTGTCCAATGCGCCTTAGAAATAATATTTTTTTATATTTGAAATTTCGGCGATTTGGCCGCGATCGATAGTGTAGTTTATGAGACCAAAAGTTAGCCACATTATCGATCAGTGCCATGTGGCGTAGCGAGCTGGCGCAAGGACTAGTAATAGCGAGGACGCCGGATCGAGACCACTAGTGTTAAACTTTTTTTTTTAATAATATGTGTAATGTCTTATTTACGATTTTCAGATATATTTAGGTACGCATACGTATTTTTAATGTTTTTTTACTTTAATATATTTATTTACATAAAATAATAAGAATTATAAAGTCAGTTATAAAGTAATAGAAATACTTACAAATAAAATATTTTTACGGACAAAGATTAGATGAAATAAAATAGATACATGTTTCATAAAGCCGGTTTATTCTAACGCGCAGTACAAGCATATATTATCTTTGAAATATTAACTTCATTTATAATTGTTAATTAGTATAAAAATTTAGCGTAATAATTAGCGTATATTAATTAACACTCTATTTTTTATAGTTCATATTGACTTACAAGATTTATTGTATATATCCGGATAACATTTTACACTTATGTTTTTCAAAATTTTCTGCTAGCGTTAGAATAACCGTCTTTACGAGACATGTATCTATTTTATTTCATCTAATCTTTGTTCGTAAAAATATTTTATTTATAAGTATTTCTATTACTTTATAACTGACTTTATAATTCCTATTATTTTATGTAAATAAATATATTAAAGAATATGTATGCGTACCTAAATATATCCGAAAATCATAAATAAGACATTATACATATATATTAAAAATAAAAAAAAGTTTGACACTAGTGGTCTCGATCCGGCGTCCTTGCTATTACTAGTCCTTGCGCCAGCTCGCTACGCCACATGGCGCTGATCGATAATGTGGCTAACTTTTGGTCTCATAAACTACACTATCGATCGCGGCCAAATCGCCGAAATTTCAAATATAAAAAAATACTATTTCTAAGGCGCATTGGACAAAACGCTTTTACATGACGTATGTACTTACCATATAGATTCACCACGTGAAAGCAGATCCAAATCGGTGGGTAGTCAGCTGCGACCTCCCCTTGTGAGCGCATATTTTACAAAGTATATGTAACACTCGACGAAACGACAAATAAAAATCTTCTTTTTCTACCGACTTATACTCGAAGAACGAATCTGTTCCGAATTGTAACATTTATGTCCATTTCTATCAATGCAGATTAACTTTAATCTCGGTTTAACTTGCTTTTCATATTTTTCTAATTCTTAGTACTAAAAAAAAAAAATGAAAAATAAGTTAAACCGAGATTAAAGTTAATCTGCATTGATAGAAATGAACATTGAAGACATTGTCAATATGACAGTATAAACATTATTATCGAAATACTTTAATATGAATTCTGATACTTTGCTCTCGCCGTATGTATGTACCTGTTATGTAACGCCTCGTTTTATTTTTATGATGTCAATATTTTATCAACATCCTAGTATTTGTATCACGTCTCACGAACGACACTTTATCCTCTGCTTCGAGCAGATATGAATTATTAATATAGCCGAGGTAAAAAGGTAATTGTATAGTATATCGTATCGGTCTTTATTTATCATCGCTTATCTGTACGCTGAATTAAAAATCAACTCCTGATCTTGCACTTCCGAGCGCTTCCTGATATATGCAGGAAGTGAGCACTACCTGCAATTCTCGCGAATTTTATAGTCGCTCTCAGTTTTTCTCTTCCTCCCCGACCTACGTAAAGAGAAAACCCTCTTAAGCGAAGTGGGTGGTAATATACGCGCCGGAGTCCTAGGAATGTTTTAGGTCGAAAAATAATTAAACACCGAAGGAAATTTTCACGGAGCGCGGAGAGCGGCATTTCCGCGGGGTATAACAGTCTCGGCGCGCGAAATGAGAAAATGCTAGGTGTCCCCAGTGGGGACCCCGGGTGTGCATTAAGATACACCTCGTATAGCGTCCAAGCGTTCTCCACGTAACCCACAAAGTGCCGCCCTCTCCTACGTACGGTCAAAGAAAACCTTCGATACGAGAAACGATCGCGTTGCACAATACGGCGAAAGCAATTATTTCCACCGAGCTCGCTCGTGAACGGAAAAGCAAGCAACGCCGCGCCAAACGAGAGTAGCAAGCGAGATGACGCGACGACCGTGACGCGATTTCGTCCGCGCACATTGCTGTTACCTTTGTGCATACACCCGAATTTCGGGCAAACGTAATACAGGTTCACGCGCTTTTAACCGTTTGGCATATGTCGCTGTGCGTTACGTTATGAATACACATGGCGTATGCGTCCTTCCGCAGAAAGTACGGCATAAAAAATGATCAAAAATGGCGGCACTCGTAATTTTGATATCATTCCTCGTGAGATTAATAAACGGTATATCAAAAAGTTAATCATCATCGGCAGAAGATGCTTTCTAAAAATGTGGTTGTCGATGATTTTTAAATTGATTTCAGAACAGAATTTTTTAAATAATAAAAATAAAATTTTAATTAATCAAAATACAACGAAATGAAAGATTAGTATTATTATTCGTTGCGCGAAAAACGCAATTTTATGTTTTGTATCTATATCGTGGAAAAATGTTGAGCTAACTTAATTTCTCTGACATTATTTCTGCAATATATTTTATAATTCTCAATAATGCGAAGCTATCAACGATAAGCTCTCATCTTTTCAATACATCGTTAATACAATTATCTTTAAACGATCCAATCTTCAATTATTAGCAGAATGTAACAAAATTGCTATTAAAGGTTTCTCGAATGATATATTTTCCTTTTAGTTTCTTTTGATATTATCGCTCGATTTCTTGTTATTCGTTACGTCCAGTTCTTTTTCTACCACACTTCGTATTACACTCATACTTCACGTAATCCTTTTCATGTAATTCTTTTTTTTTACAGAAGGAAATATCATTAATATACTCGTATTAACATAACAATGTCGTCCATTTGAATAAGAATATTAACCGGTTCAATTCTTTAGCAAAAAATGATACGAAATTTTCATGAAATACTAATTTCATCATAATACCTCGGCATATTTCCATATTATGTAAAATACATGTTTCTAGTACAAACCGGTTCATTCAGTACCATTATCTTATTACTATCAGTATTGAATTACCATATTCAATAGCACATTCAGTACGGAGTCGACGGATTATATCGGACGTTTCTAAGCCATGTCAGTTCGACTTTGCAAGTGAAAAATTTAAACGATTGAGAGCAACGTGATTACAGAATTTGTGAATTGTGAACTGTAAATTATCACGTTCTCGCCCGGGGGGATTGAATTGCAATAATAGTACACACAAAAGCAGAAACATATCAAGAGAGAGTGGGAGAAGGAAAATTAAACGTTAAACTCGTAAAAAAAAGACCACAAAGAAATGTATCGATTAATTCTCGTCCCATTTAACAATCACCTCTCCACGGAAACCAGGTAATGCGCGCAAGGATCACCGCATTTAACTGTGATGCAACGAAATGCCGTTTAATTATCATTCATTACCTGCATTATCTACTAATTACGCGAACGAGAATGTAGAAATCGTTCTCAGCGATGCGCGCGACGTGAAAGGTCAGTAACATGAGAAATCATATGAAAATCTGTATGTGTGTGTTTTTCTTTTTAATTACAAATGCATACGCGTGCTTTCGCAAGAAATACTCAAATAATATGGCCGCACTCGCGCGATCGAAAAGAAATTGTCGCGAAATAACCGAGAACATAGGTATACGTTCCGTTTAACGTACGCGATTTTACGGCTGCGTTGCCTCGGATCGTAGCTTTTTCAATTTTCTCTACGGCAAACAACTGAAATAACCAATTTTGCGACACCAGTCCATCACAATCTTTTAACCGTTTTCGGAAAACGGCAGTAGAATATATAGGCACTTATAGAGGTGAATGTGCTCATACACACGCATATAGAAACGTTATACAATAGGTTTCAAACGGTTAAATAATTAAATGGCGACAAATATATAATAATCCATTTGAGATTATTAAAATTAATTTATCGCATTAATTAAGTTTGCATTGGCGAATAAAAAATAAATTGATGAAAATAGTATTGAATATAATATCAATGAGAAGATATATATAATATTTGAATTATAGCTGCGAAAGTACTATCTGTCGAGTTTAATAAAGATTTCGCGCGATAATATATACTCGCGTCGCATTGATGTGCAAATTAGCTACGATTAGATGCAAAATTGAAATACGTCGCTTTATTGGTGACAGCTCGTTTTATAATATCGAGAATTTTCAATGCATTCTTTTTTTGAAACAATATTCTTGACGTCCTTTTAGAGAGTCGCGTACCTTCAGTAAATAATATTTGGCGAAATAAATAAAAAATGAGGACAATTTTCATACTTTTGAATCGTAAGTTCATTCACGACGACATTTCAGCTATTTTACATTTCAAACTGGAAATGCTCATCGTTTTAAGTTTACGAAGAGATAACAAAAGTTGCAAAGTAACATTTCGGCTGGCACAAATGGTTCTTCAATTAACCTCCGGATTTCCTGCGACAATTTTATTAGGATCGACTGCAGAGAGCACATCGAGTAATTTTCGACTTAATTATCGAACTACTTAAGATGATAGATGAAAGGAACGAATGGCCAATTTAAATTCGCTTTAAGAATGTTGCTTTTGATGTAATCTCTCCTTGTAAAATTCTACATAGTATTCCAGTTAACTTATACTTCACTAAACTCGTACCTCGCTAATAAACTTAAACTCAAAGCAGAGTCCGGAGTACATTTTAAAGGCAGAGACTATTAAAATTAAATCATTAAGTTCGACGCTTATTTATATAAGTTAAATCAATTTATACGAAATTAATTGTCGCTCAATGTAGAGGGAATTCGAAGTATATATTTCCGGCAATTTCATGCTTTTTGTCATTGGCGCAGTGATAATATCTGCAAAAACCTTAATTTCATCGATAATACTTGTCAGTATAGCTCCGTCGAGAATAGCATTGCTATAATTTATTGTATTTCCTGGTAAAACGCAACCAAATTTACATCGTCGATCGTGCCAAAGAAAAAGAAGAAAAAAGAAGAAAGTAGTTGCAAATTCACGACACAGTCGGATCTCCCGCGAACTTGCGCGAATTCGGGCCGAAGAAAAAGCGCTTTCAGGCAGGGCCACGACGTGCAGTTCCCGTAGGGTACGGCTTTTAGTTTACGTTCGTGCTAATGGTTTATTGACGCGACCGACGCGTCCAAGTTCCGACATTTCTCCCGCGGTGTAAGAAGATTACAACGTAACTTCGGCCCAAGTCGGCGAGCACGTCATCTACGTGCGCTCCCATCGACTTTGCCGCGCAACGATCGAGGTACGCAACGGTTGACGCAATCTCGTTACGTCGGTGGAAACAATTCGAGGCATTTCGTATCCCCAGAACGAGGAAGGAAGAGAGAGAGAGAGAAAGAGAGAGACATATCCCCAGCGTGTCGGAAACATCCCGGTTCACGAGCGGGGATCGAAATTAAATGTGTTTATCATCCGCGGCGCTTGGGGAAGCGAAAATCGCGTTTCCCGCGACGAAATTATTAATGGAAGCTTGTGTCATTAAACTGACGTCGCGCGAAATCCATTTGTTGAAATTATCTCCCTTCGATATTGCCTGTCCTCGCGGAATGCGAGGGAGAGAGGGGAAGCGAGGACGGGCGAGGGAACGTTTAGGAATCCTCGTAAATGTTACATTTTATCTTATTAATGAAACACCAAGTCGTTGAAAAATTCCATAAGAAAGTGACGCACACAACCGAGATATTGTCCGACGAGGGGGAGAGTATTACTTCCGACTTTATCGTTTCACTGCGATACAATTCGAAAAAATCAATTTTCCAGACATCGTGCTCCACCTTCCGCCTTCGTATCACTCGTTGTCCTCGTATGTGCATCGATCGTGCGGGATGCGCCCCGCGGTCTGGGAGCATCTTTTTGAGTTTCCGCCGCTCTCATTCCGAAGACGCGATTTATCAACGTGGAAGACAGCGATCCCGTTGAGTTTCCATTTAATCACACGCGAGTTGTACAACGCTCCACGCGCCATTTTTCTTGCACGGAAGACGCAAGGTCTCTTCCTCCCCCCTCTCACCTCTCTTACCGTCAATTCGCTTTTGAAGAAACGCGTTTTCTCTTTCCGGATTAAGTGCCAACAATGAACAACGACGCCCCGTCGACTTTTAGTTAAATGTCAGTCGGTTCTTGCGAACACGCGCGGCGCGTAAAACACGGGGTGTATGTATGAATTCTACTTCCTCCGCGCGGAAAAATTCTCCACGCTCTACGTGAGTTAATGCATAAATAAATTATGAGTTTCGTTGCGCGGGCAAAACGTTCACTTATGTATCGTTCTCATTCTTATCGTTATGCGGCGCATGGAGTCTCTGATGACAAATAGAATTGTTGCTTTCCCAATCGTGCAAATGCATGTGTATTCGTCTATTTATTATTTATGATACACGTCTGCGGAGCAGACGTTTGCGGATATATCATATAAGTAATACATACATCGTGTATATTCATGATACAAATCGGATTGGATTATTAGATTCTAACTATTCTAGTCCGTCTGACTATATTATAAATGTTTGAAATTTTTATTATAAATACTCAGACGTACTCAAGCTAAATTAATATGAACATTTTTAAAATGTTTAAATCGTAAAACGAAATAAATTGGAAAATCGTTATCCAAGTTTAACATTTCGTTAAATTATTTCTCATCATACATTTTTCCTAATTAAATTTATATCTCAATATCACGCGTCTGTATTCATCATTTAGAAAAAAAACACACATCTCTCAATTTATTTTATATTTATGATATATATCTCATATTTTATATTCAACATATTTATTTTATATTTCTAGTGTTTTGAATGTACGTATGCAACGCTTTGAAGAGTTATTTGCAAAACGCGCTCGTAATTCAGCAACGAGCACACTAAGGCTACGGCCAAACGCGGACATTGCAAAGTTTCCCCTACGCGAACTTTCGGCCGGCAGTCCGCCCGATGCGAAATTCATTTCGAAAAATGGCGGCGGCCGCGCTTTCTGCTTGCACTCACCTATTTCGCTGATGGCCCATCGCCGCGACTTCCCGAGGGGCCGCATCGTCTGAGTCGGTCTGCGGAGCGAGTGCGGCGAGTCCAAGAGAAAAAAAAGGATCCAACTTCCTCCTGCCGGCTTCTCTTCTCCCGTGCGCGCGAGTATATCAGCACCAGCTGCTTGCGCCGCGCGGACGAGCTACAGGCTGCCGCTGTCGAGTCCGCGAGCGATCCGCACGCGCGATCTTGCACACACCATCGCAACGTATACGAACGTCCTCCGCTCGCGATATATATCGCGCGCGCGCACACGCACCGGTAGAGACGAGATGTCGGCGGGGCGGGCGGAACGACGTGAAGTTAGCAAGGTGACGCTTCTCGATTTGCAAGCCGCGCCGTTACACCGTCATCGCGGACTTTTCCTTCCTCTCCGAACAGGAGCAGGCTGCGTCACTGCTTCCACGAAGTCGCCGAACGGTGAATCGTCCTGTATATATGTATACGTGCTCTCTCTCTCCGCTGTCAAGCGCGCGCGCGCATTCCCGGCCGAGTTCCCTCTTCCTTAGCCTGTTCAAGGGCAGACGCGATGCGTAGTAAAAAAGGACATTCCCCTACGAACACGCTCGCGTTTCGACCAGTGTTTTTCAACCGGCGGCGACGCGTCCTTTTGTCAAAATTATTCCAACTTCTCGATCGCTTCGACGAGCGACTTAAATTACGATTATACCGCAAATTGGAGAATCGTTAGCGAAACAGACATTCGTCGTGAATTTACTCACAGAACACGCGATATAAGTCGCGATTTGAAGTTTTCGCTAAATATTCTCCAACTTTCTTCAGTAGCCTTGATGAAAAAAAAAAAAGGGAGTTTGTTTTTAAAAGAAAAGAATGGAGAAAATTAAGTTTACCGGAGTTGGAGTTCGAAAAGGAATTGAAAAACCCCCGCTTTTCCGTAATTTCCGAGCGAAGTTTGGCGAAAAGTTAGCAGCCGTAGATCGACTTCCCGCGAAATTTCGTAATCGAGCGAGTCTCCGAACGCGAATTTCAGGCGGTTAGCCCCGGCCGATTGATTCTCCCCATGATGTTCACCAGCGTGAATCGAAGTTTGCGATTAGAGATCGGCCGTTTGCGCGCAGATATTAATTGCGCGAATTTGGCGTCGGGCCAAGCCGATAATCCGCGAATCGATCTCCTCGCGAGCTGCTCTCGAGGCAGATTGCGAAATCCTTATGCGCGCGTGACGTATGACGTGTTTGACGAACCGTGAAAGAAAAGAGAAAATGCGTCGCCGATCTTACCTCCCGATACAAATCAAACGCGGCGCCTTTCCGATAACGACTCGTCGCGATATCGATCGTCGATCGACTCGGAGATGAAAGAGAAGCAAACGAGATTGAGAAGAGTTAGAAAGTTGGCGAATAGAATCCCCGAGATTCCGCCGATCGGGCGAAACCCGACGCGAAGAATCGGCCGTGTCGGACATTCAAAATGGAGAATCCGTCGCGGCGCACAAAGACGCCGCGGGCTTCGTCGCGTAACTCGCCGACTTCACGTCGTACAATCGCGAAATGGACACTCGCGGCCGGCGTCACCACAAAATAAACATCAAGCTGAATGAAAAAGGGGGACAGTCACGGAAATGCAAATGTAACGTAAACACCTATATACACACAGCACGTACCGACTATTCCGGAGTTGGGTTTAACTCCGCTCGTCGTGTCCCGGATGTGATCCCACGTGGCGGCTGTCCCGTCGGCCACGTAAACGTCGTAATAATCCTCCCCGAACTGGGGCGATTAAATCAGTATTCGAAAGTGTAAACACGCCAAGCGTCACCGCGACCGAAAATCCCCCCGTGAGAACGCGACGTCACCTCGGCGGCGTCTCGCGCGCGACTGCGAGCAGTGCGAGCGCCGCTCGCCGGATCGCGGCCTCTTACGATCGGCGCCTTTCCCTCCCGATTTTCTCGGAGACGCGTGCGTCTCGGCACGGCACGGCCGGCCGCGTGGATGCCGTGGACTCGGCAAGGTGAGATCGTGATCTCGCGACGGACTCGCTCTCCACTCTCCGGAGGAGAACGCTGTGGATTTCGCAACGACGCGATCGGCAGAGAAACCGCGTAGACTCGAGAACGAAGCGAGACGAGTGAAAGCGTGCGCGACCCGCTCCAACCAAGTCTCACGCTCGACTGTACGGCTCGCCGCGCGCCTGCCGTTCTTCACCCTCGGAGTTCGGACCGTCACGGACGGCCGGCGAGCCTACTAGTGCGTCCCCCCTTAACACGCCACCGCCGAGGGCTCCGGCGTTAAGGGCTGCCATGAGGGAGAAAGGTTTGATAACCTAGGGCGGCAGGACGTGGCGTCGTTCGGACCAGTGTTTCTCAAAGCGGCCGTTTTCGCTGTGGGAAAATCCCGCCGGCCGAAAACGACGCCAGTTCGACGAGGGATTCTACGCACTTTGTTAGGAATTTGATGCTTTCTGGCGCGACATGTCGCGCCGGGTCGCGCCGCAGATAAAATGAATATTTATTCTTTTCGTGATATTTCCGAATGAGCCTCAAATATGCTATAGTATCATTTATGGATAGATGTGAACAAATATCAGACAATCGGGATTTATGATTTAAAAAAATAGACCAAGGTTCTCAAAATAAAATTTTTTTTTTTTTGGCAAGGTGGAAGAAGTAATTATTTATGGATAATTGTAGGCAAATATGATGAACAATCGAAATCCATATATAATTTATGAAAAAAAAACGCATTTAGAGGTGCTGATGATGAAATTTTTTTTTTACTTTTTTACAAGATGGACAAAAACGATTATTTAGAGATAAACATGGCCAAATTGTAGACACTCAAATGTCAGATCAATTGTGTAAAAATTCGCGTTTCGAAATGTCAATTTCACAGATCTCTAAATAACAAATAAATATTTGTTATTTTAAAGATTTATTTGGGGTGCTAGAAAATAAATTATTTGTCATTGTCGATGCACATTGCGGTTCGTTTCACATTAATTAGTTGTGAACTGATAATTTTTTTATTTTGCGAAAGATAATCCCTTCGAATCGATACAATGCTTCGATGTTATTACTCTTATCTTGCTTCAGACCAAATTGGTAGCTATAAATTTCTTAATCCCCAAATAATGCAAGTGAAAATGTAAAAAAATATTTCTAAATTCGTATTCGAAACACACAATTCGCATTTTTCTACGCATATGAGATATGTTTACGGACGGATTTTGTGAACGCAATACAGTACCGTTATTGGCGCGTTGTTGACAGCCAACAACGATTCTGCAATAAACGAAATTCGAAACGGAAGTGTTCATAAAATCGAGGGGCGGATTTATATTCATAACAGTTTTTTGTTTATTTTGTTCCCGAGAAATAGGTAGTGTGATATGCATAGGGTGTTCCGCAAACACACATCAGCAGCCATAAGTTTGGATTGGGAATCTTCAACAGTGAATGCTGAAGAGAGAAAAAACCCGGGGGGTCCTGTGTTCATTACACCATGTAACTGTTACGTCAGAAGGAAGAAACTGAAACTGAAACTGAGGAAACGTTAAACTCACGCCTGACAAATTTTAAGCGGTTTTCGAGGGAATTTTAACGACTCGCATTTTATTTTGTCTCCCGGCTACGAAAACTATGAAATTATTGTATAATTAATGACAGAGCGTGAATCATTTCCACGGCGATAATATCTGTCATACACGATTTAATGTGGCAATTAATTTCGGAAATGTTTTCATAAATCTTTCGCGAAAATTCATAACGGATAATAATACGCTTATACATCACCTAACAGTATGACAATTTAAAATCTATCTATCTGCGATCTTGGTTTGCCGCATTAATTAAAATCCAGGTGCCGGGACTCGCGTTTCTGACAAGCCAATTGAAATTTCGTGGCGGTAGCCGTGGTAGCGGGAAAATTTTAATTTTCCACGAAACTTTTCAGATGTATGCAAAGTGGCGTGAGATGTAAGTTCAGCAAGTTTTCATTTATCCGTGAAAATGGATTTCAAAGATGGCACCGCGAATGTAGGTCCACAGTACTCGCTTTCGCGCCCGCAAATTGAAATTTAGCTTATAAAAAGAAGAAGAGAGGGAGAGAGAGAGAGAGATTGCTAGAGTTGAAGACTCAGCAGGGTAAATAGACTCGGGATAAATTATCTGCTTGTTTTGCCTCGTTAGGCAAAAATTGTTACCTTATTTTAAGGGCAATCATTCCATCATTAACCCCGATTGTTTTCCTATTCGATTTTAACAACGAGATGTTAGCTACAGGATGGTCCATTCGCTTCTTGCATCCTGAGTATCTCTTTGCCGCCCATAAATTCGCAAGAAAATATTTCGAAGTGATTTTTAAAACGTTTTCGTGCGAAGTCTGAAACTGAGGGACGTTCGAAAGAAACGAGCAAACTGATTGTGCGACTCTGCACACATGGAAAAGTGTGTCTGTCGTAAAATTTAATGATAAATTGGACTTGTATTTAATTATATGCAAATATAAATTATACCTAATCTAACCATTTACGTGCGTATACAATAGAAAGAGAATATATATATATATATATATGAAATAAAATATAATTACTTTTTCCCTGATAATTAGCTACTATGCTGTCGGAAGCAGCAAAATATTTGTAAATAATAATTAATCGCAAGCGCTATATACGTCACGCTTTAATATTAATACAACGTTATTTACGTTATATTGCAAAATGCTTTTGTGAGTTATATAACAGGCGCTTTTACCCTTCCGGTTGTTCTCTTCACTATCCAGTTATAATCCAGACATTATTGCATTTCCAACAGAGCTCAGAATGCAAGAGACGGCTTTTTATTTAACGTTTCACATCGCGCGGTGATTTATGACGCTGCTAGAAACAAAAAGCGATCACCTGCGGACAAAAAAAAAGGGAAAAAGGTGCAGTTGAAATGAATTACTTTTTGGATAAACTTCAAACAAACGTCCAACTATTCCTCTCGCGTGGCAAAATATCCGACGACTGCCAGGAGGACGGCTTTTCACGAGTGTCACGCAGTCGGGACAATGTATAATATCAAATTAATTCTTTCGCTGCCGTTTCATTTAATTTTCTCGCTCGTGCGGATTACGCTCGTCGACGCTAAAAGGGCTGGGGCTAGGCGTTCGTTTGCGTTGGAAAGTAACGGCTCGGACGTAAAGGCTTGGGTACGCTAAGTCCGAGGAAAGCGGGTCCCGGAACAACTTTCCAGTGTACCGTGGGCATACCGGACTTTCCACGATTTTCTCGAATTGGAATTGGCAATGAAGCTACCCCGGCTATCACGGGGTAGCTCTCGTGGAGATGAAGCGACATGTAATTAATCCTCCAAACGGGTGGTAAAGTAACCGTCTCAAAAGAGAAACGGCCGGGGCCGTGCGGGGGCCGTTAACGAGGGACGTTAATAATATTGCGATATCGGGGAGGAAGAGTTTTTGCTTGGAGAGTTTTTTTTTACTCTCGCCGAAAGCACCGATAACACGTGAGAAGTCATATTTCAAAAATTTAAACATATCGGAATAATAAAAATCCCGTGTGGGGATTATTTTCCATTTGATAATGAAACATTGATGCTTTTATAGATTTTTTGAAAGACGTCCGATTAAAGAGATGTCGCCCGTGGATGGTCCGTGGATGAACGTGCGCGAATCGATAAGTTCCATTTCGCCGGATAAAAATTCGTAACGACGATCGAGAAGCGGCTCCCCCGAGATTCGGAAAAATCCCAATTTTTCCAAAAAAAAAGAAAGAAAAAAAATGACGTCACGAGATGACGTCGCTTATCGCGATCCAAGATTAATGTCGCGTTTTGCGGCCGTTCTGCCGATTTTACTCAGGCACGATACGCTCCTTCATGATTTATAAAGTACAGATGGAAGCAGGATTTACAGCCGCAGCTTTTCTTAGGAGCTGCCACGTGTTGTTGTCATAATGTTACCGTAAGTCATCATATTTTATTATGTCGTTAATAATAATTGTGGAGAGTACAGCTGATGTATGTGTTTACATACGTGTTTACTTACTGTATGTATTATAGATGTATTCCGACATATAAGTAAAAGGAACAAAGTAATTAAAGAAATAATGAAGTAAATTTTAATATTAAGATTACATTACTGTTTTTAAGAATGAGCGAAATCAATTTTTTTTTCGTGAAAATTTAAATTGAAATTCATACTGGAGATATATTAAATATTGATAACACCTTAATTGTTTCAAAGCGCATACTTTCATCGAATGAAATCTATTAGTAATAATAATGTTTCAACAATATTGTAATTATTATGTTGAATAGTAATTACATCATTATTAATAATCATTACATTAAGGTCTCTATTTGCGTCCCTCTTAAAATTATGTTAGCGTAAACCCTTCATTTGTTTACATGAATTCGTTACGTATCAAAACACTTGACAGTAATACAAGTAACCAATTTATGTAATTAGCTAGTTAATAGCACCGTTCGGTTATGCTTTTACAGAATTATTAGCAACATGTCGATTGTTTACGAATCGGTTACATCCATCAAAATACTTGACATTAATACATAAGCGTAACTTTCTGTTAAAGACAATCGATCACGGATGATATTCGATCATCATGACGATGCCACGCCGT
This sequence comes from Tetramorium alpestre, assembly GCA_021460005.1. Classification (NCBI taxonomy): domain Eukaryota; kingdom Metazoa; phylum Arthropoda; class Insecta; order Hymenoptera; family Formicidae; genus Tetramorium; species Tetramorium alpestre. Next base: position 564,958 of record JAJVSH010000051.1, read on the forward strand.
TTTTTTTTTTCCTCCCCCCGCGCTTGTTCAGAGATCATATATTCCTGGGTGTATGACGAGCCGAAATAGGGACGCTTCCACAGGGACTTTCCTTAGAGGGCTTCGCACAGAGGCATGAATAATACATCCTTTTGGGGGGATACGTTGGCTTTACTACTCGTTCCCTGCTGACTTTAATGTTTTTCGGGTAGAAAGGGGGTTCCTTTTACGAGCCAATAACGAGGAGTTTGAGGATAGGTCGATACGGAGAACGCTAAGCCCTTTGTGTAATTGCGAAGTGTAATTTATTTAACGTACAGGATGCTGTATACCTTCCCGCGCCGCGTATTACGACATATTACCCTCTCGCATGTACGTACGTGTTTAATATCAATCTCGCTACTTGATTAAATACCCCATCGACCGCAGTAGCGCGGGATATTACTCCTGGCGTTGCCTCGGCGCCGCTCGCGGCGGATGGAAAAACACCTGTGAAATTATCACGTCGCTTTTTTTTCACGAATCGATCGGTTTCATCTCGCGTGAATAGACTGTAAATTGCAAATTTGTATTAATCATCAGTTACTGATTGATTCCTGCGTTCGGCCGACTTGGAAAACCCTCAATAATTCCCCTACGTTAATAACAGGCTGGAAATGAAGCTGCATACTGGAAATTACGCGGAAATTCAGAATCGCGGAGTTAAGGGAGACAGGTGTCGTAATGTGACTTATATACGTTTTTTTTTTTAATTTTAGATTCGCGTGCAGAGAAGCAATTCAATTGTTCCAGCGAAAGGAGACTCCAAGATCAAGTATTTTGTTGAACCCACGCGAGAATTTGGAGAGAAATGGAAAAAAATATTCTACAAGAAAGAAGAAATATTCAATTCTAGGAAGATTCTAGATGTATATAATAATAATAACATCCTTCTGAAATTATCTGTCGACTTGCATTGCTTTGGTATAAAAAGACATATCCCGTTACCACTAACTTCCGTTGCCACCGATAATTTCCCTTGCCACGCTCGCTATCAGTATTTGCCCATTCGGCGGTCGATCTTATCTACTTCCGGGAGGCACCGGAGCAGCTTGGAGAAAAGGAGGAACAAGGAGGCATCGTTTCGCACATCTGGAAACTGCCTTTCCCCGCGTGCCGCGGGCCTTCCGCCCCTTCAGCATGAATTTCGGGGAGCGTCTTCGCACTCTGGATATATATTGAACAGGCCTGGGGGGGCTAAAATGGATAGCAAAACGCGCTTTACGCGACGGGGGCGACGGAGGGGGGAAGAAGGTGAAAAGGAAATAAGAATTCCCTGTCGGCGCCGGGAGAGGCTGCCCTCCCTCCGTTACCGCCGGATATTTCTTTCTCTGGCAGTCTGACAAGCGGAGAATTTTCATTCCGCGTGTGCGCGCGTACCTAAGGTAATATTCCTCGCGGCACCGGCTACTCCCGAGATATTAATTCTTAATCTGTCATCCCGGAGAGATTCCCGACCGGTCGATCTCGCGCCAGGATTTTCTTCGCGGTGCGACGCGGTCTATTAAATCTCTCGTCTCGACCGTCTCTTGCGAAAACCGACGGGATCGTGGCTATAAGTATCTTCGATGGATATTTTCTGGACATCTCGGCTTTCCGGTTCCAGAATGAATCGGATCGCTAACATACCTAATAATACATACCTAATAATAATTTGGATAATAAATAATAAAGCGGCTTTTTCGCTTGATTTTTTGTTTGCCCTTCCTCTCTTTTTACAGCGCATCCGTTCGCCAAGATTTCCATCGACAATTTGCCGATCAATATAATTTCCTTTTAATAAAAACGTAAAAACTTGAATTACGCACTGAGAAAAAATATTGTTCAACTAAACATTATTACAATGACAAAATATTGTATGAATGAACTATACTTTTTTTAGTGCAAAAACTAAAAAATTGTTGAATCAACCATTGTGTTAAACAACTATACAAATTTAGTTCGTACAAACGATTTTTTTTCTCAGTCCGTCTACATACACGTTAACGCGAAAATTTCAAGACGCGTTTCTGGCAGCGATATTTCCAACCTCGTGAATAATCCTCGGAAGATGTATCGATAAAAGCGTACTCGATAAAAGCGGTTATAAAAAAAGGAAAAACTGTACAAAAGTTTACTTACATAGTATAGAAGAAAAAGACGTCAAGGTATCAGTTTATGTCAGCACTTGGAAATATATTCGTTTAGTACGTCGGACGACGTGCGAGTTCTGTCGGGGCTACCGCTTTATCAATACTTCAGTTGCTCTTGACAGTGATTATTCTCTGTCAATCCAGCGGTCCCCAAGTGTCAAAGTTTATCGCGCGAAGAGTAACGTACTTCCCTGAAACCCCTCCTTCGACACACTTGTTGCTCAAATAGCGGATACCGGGAGACGTATCGTCGTCACCCACGTGTTTACCGTACAAAAACCCACGTTAAGCTTATTGCCCCCATACACATACATACGTACACCCTGTACACACGGGTGAACAACGCATTCACAATGCAAATGCCCTCGTGATGTCGTGTACTCGACGCGAGAGAAAAAAAGACTGCCAGTGGAAGCTTCTCATGCGATTTTGAGGGTCGGAAAGTTTTTATCCGACCCACTTGCGCGGCCGAGACATGTCGCTTTGAAGTAAAATTTCTTAAACATGCCTTTTAAAAATTGCACAGGTCACAGAAATATTACGGTAACTTTTCGAGAGAGTGACTTATGGTTTTTCACGATGAACCCGGAAGCGCATCAGATGCGCTCTCCCGTTTTAATGACGCATCCTTTGAGAATTCCGCGCGCGGTTTTTCGCTTACAAAAATTTAACGAGAAGCTAACGTTCTAACCTACGTTAAACGCTTCTATAATTAAGACGAGAGATACTTATCACTACTCCGCATTTTTCCCCGAATCATTTCTTTTTAATCTATCTAGCGTCGTGAACTGTGAAAGTTACATGTGCGACGATCCATTATATAAAATTTCACCATTTACGGAATGAATTCTCTCGATGTAAAATTAATCGGGCTAATGGCACTGTCAATTGCATTGTGTGAACACGGATAATCGCGTTCGAACGATTGTATTCGTGTGACGTATGAATATAAATCTTATCATGGTTGAGAGTATAGTAAACGCGATATGCAGACGTGAGTCAATATTAATTACGCGTCAGCATCTCTCAAACATCTCGCTGAAACCCGTCAGGTGCTCGACACAGGGCACACGTCCTAAATACGGCGGGAGCGGCATGCCCCATTATTTATCTAAAGCTCGAACTGCACGTTAACTTGATAAAGTAACCAAGTTACATTACCGCGAGTGCCGCTAACTATTGATTTTCCGAAAATATCACACTTAAGACTTCGCGGAACGGAGTTTCCACTTGGTATTTACGCCCTTATCTTATCAATACGGCGCACATGTGTGGCGTATTCGTGAAACGCTTAGCTAAGGAGCACTCGAGACTTCGAAATGAAGATAATGTTACCCCCGTTGATTTCAATTTCACCAGCCGTAAGACATCCGTGCAAGCGCAACTAATCCGACCTACATCCTCTTACGAGTGTAATTTTACAATTCATTAATTTAGCGAGTTTGCTTTGCTGCTGGAATTAATTATTATGATTCGCATCGAATTATTCAGACGCCACTGTGACTACATTTAACACTTCTGTTTGTCAGGGTAAATTTTACTCATGGATTGATCTGAATTTACTCCATTACTTAAGATTTAAATTAAAAAAAAAAACATTAAATATGTACATATTATAGTTGGATTCATAAATATTGAATTTAAGCTATCTCACGTATAAATAAAAAATTTAGCAATTTGATTCTACATAATTATACTACATTTATTTTTCATTAATAATTGAATTATTTTATCAACGTTCAGATTTTATAATCATTTAATTTTCGCATTTACAAAGCCAGAAAAATGGGTAAGATACATTCCATGCTGTATAATATATTTATATATCATAACATACATACATTTATTTGAAAATTATAATTAGATGACAACTTATCTATTCCATTTGATGCATCGTATAACTACATTTATTTATTATATTTGTACCCTTAATCATCAGGAACATTCTCTAGTCCCTATGAAAAAGAGCATTAAGCATAAATAAATAATGGTCTTATTTATTCAAGTTCATAGAATATATTACAAATATATTAACAAATTACCCTGTTTTTCCACGGTTTTCCATCAATGCGACAGTCTCTCGTATACATATTGCGATCCCATATGTCTCTCATGTCTCTACGCATTGGCTGAAAAACAGAATTCAAAGAAGTAATGCCCCAATTTCATGCAAAACATATGCCGCGGTCTTTTCAAAACCGTTTCTCACAAATTTAGCTCGTCTAAATAGTATCTAAATAGTATCAGACCAAAATATAGCAAACTATTCTCTCTTGTGTGATAAACATAACAAATTATCCGATTCCAGTTTCTAGCGAGTTCTATATAATTGCTTTTAAATTAACATGTCTAATGAACATATCCACATCTCTCTCTTTAAAGTCAATAAAAATAAATTACAAAAAACAATAGTCAATAAAGTTCTTGATTTCATTTAACTAAATATCATCACTAATTAATTACATTTCATGACAATTACAAACTTTTTTGTTTTGATCTCTCTAAAGAGTGTTTTTAGCTCATAGAAATTATTAACGCATTTATAAATAGATTTGAGATTAGATACTACAATATTTATATTCTATTCCAGTTTTATCGGTTCTTCTTGTAAAATTATAGGCATTTCTAAAGATTGCTACAGAGTTTCTAATAAGAACGAGACCTCTTAACAATAAAGAGTATCCTTAACTCGTTTAATTATTAATACAATTTTGTAAGCTTACGATCGGGAGGTTATGTCATGCAAGATTTGTACTTACGTTTCCCAGGAAGAACTGATTCATGTAATAAGTTCCCCACTGAGGTACAATTGGTATTAAGCCTATTATTATAATAGGCGGAATCATTTCGTACCACATGGCTGTTGAATCTTCACAGAAATTCGCGAAAAATTAACTCTCGTTACCTTGGTGTCAGGTGTAACGTAACCTATAATCTGCGCGCAGGTGCAGGCGGAGCTGGACTCTCTGCACTTTATCGAACTCTCCGCTTTTTCTCTTCACGTCTAATGTCCATTTCTACCGATGCAGATTAACTTTAATCTCGGTTTAACTTACTTCCTCCTCTTTTTCTAATTCTTAGAACTAAAAAAAGATAGAAAGTGGGTTAAATCGAGATTAAAATTAAGCTGCATTGATAGAAATGGATATAAATCACATGCCATCTCGTTTTAGATGTTGAGAGCGCAACAGAGTGTGCAACAACCAAAAACATTTTGTATAACTGAAAAAAAGATAGAGATTTGGAAGAGGTTTTTTGCAAGCAAGAAGTACAGTAATTTTCACAAATCCTGAAAATTATTAATATATATTTGCAAATAAACTTTAAATTTTGATCGGCCATCATTTTTATGACTTTGCCGGTTTTTCTTGCGATGGAAAATTTTATAATAAAAAAAAATACTAGTATACTGAAAAGAACGTAATGAGAGTGCAGCCTATTATTCAATAAAAAGCACAGACAACAGAGAATAACATAGGCAATAGATTTTTAACCTATTGGAAAGTGTATTAATACATATTTTCCGATAGGTTAAAAATCTATCGCCTGTATTATTCCCTCTTCCTGTTCCCCTGAATTGTGCAAAAGCCTTGCCCAAGTAGAACAAGGAGTCAAAGATGTCAAAATGATATCAAAATAGCTCCAAAATGTCATTATTATGTCATTTTATCGTTATTTTAGCGATATTTTGATATCAATTTGATTATTATTGATATCATAATTTTTGTTCTATCTGGGTGACATATATATTTCGATCAGTTTCAACATCGTTGGCATGCAAAATCACGTCACAGACGTTATCAAAGAAAATCTAAAATCTGCGAATTCGATCGAGAACAGTCGAATAAATCGAGAGAAACAATTCTCTTCGAGGCATCTTATTTCCATCGGCCGTTCTTATCGCCGAGAAGTCACGCGAGACCGGAGATCGGTATCATGGAGTTCAGCGGCGACGATTCGCATGATAATCGCTAGGACAATTAAGACGCGCTTTGCCGGAGCCTCTTCAGAGGGCCGTAGCGATCGGGAGAGGCTCCGGACCGGAGGCGTTAGACGCAGATTAGACCATGGTGGAAATGACGATAATCTAATCGGCTATGCCATGCCACGCCGTAGTCGTCGGATCTAGTCGTCTTGAATGTCCCGATCGCGCGCCACGCACGACGTCCCATCGACTTCGCTGCGATTTCAGATAACCGATGCGAGAGGCCGCATCCGAGCTGGTCGGACAAAGTTCACCAACGTCACTCGATATAAGGTATATCCGCACGGCCGTTCCGCGGGTTCTCTCAGTCCGTTCAAACCCGTACGTGCCTCCCTTTTTTTTTCCTTTTCTCGAGCAATAAATAATTCCGGGAAAGAGATGGTACGTATAATATAGCGGATCTGCATGGTCGGCGCGTGAGTTTCCACCGGCGAGATTCGTCGCCTTTTGTCGAGCGACCGCGTGCGAGGTGGAGATGACCAGCGTTGCGTTATGCAATTTCCCGTGCTTGCAGGGGAAGCTAGGAGGTGTCCGGCCGCCGGAGATGCTGCTACGGATATACTCGCTATGCATCCTGGCTCTGGACCTCGTGACGCTCTTCATCGGGGTGTGCTGCACGATCCTGATCGCTGTCTACAGGATGTTCCGGCCGCCGCCGTTGAAGAGCCTCAACTATGAAGTGGCCATGGTAATGCTATCTTGCTTTATTTCTTGTCAGCATCAAGGCAACAGTTGTTCAATGTATAATTTTCCACTAAACAATATAAATATAACATGTTGAACATAATAATAGCATTGTGGAATGGAGAAATATAATATGCATTACTGTTAGTTGGTGTTTTCTGGATTGCCAAACTTTTACATGTTGTGATTCAGGTCGTAGGTGCAGGACGTGGAATAGGTAAAGAACTCGCTCTACAGCTGTGCCAGTTTGGTGTCGCGGTCGCTTGTGTGGACATTAATGTCGAAAGCTGCACTGCCACTGTGTTACGTGCGCAGCAATTGCACGGAGTATGCAAAAACTACCAGTGCGACGTGAGAAATGGAGAAGCAGTACGTACAAACGTCTACATTCTTATTCTCAAGTCGCTTGATCATAAATCATTTCAGTTCTTGACGTGTCTTGTTGTGTGTCGATATTAGGTTGCTCAAACTGTGAATCTGATCAAAAAGGATTTGGGAGACATTACGATGCTCTTCCATTGTTGCGGTTTGCCCAGCCCTCGTTCATTGATACAAGAACCGTCGGAAGTAAGAGACACCATGGAAGTGTCGGTCATCAGTCACTTTTGGGTGAGCCTGTTTCCCAAATGTCTTGATATAAAAATCTCGGTATCAGTAATCAGTGTCATTTCCTTCACAGTTGTTGGATTCAGTTCTGCCATGTATGCGACGTGCTGGTAAAGGGCACATCACGATCCTGTCATCCGTCGCCGGTCTCTCCAATGGGTCGAGTGATCGAGGAACTCGGGTACCCTTGTCCACTGCACAGTTCGCGGTCCAGGGATTAGCAGAATCCTTACACATGGAATTGAGACATTCCAATAGCAACATCATGGTTTCATTGGTTCACGTTTATCCATTTATCATCGGGACGGAAGTTGCGAAAGATATACGTCTTAGGTGACCAATGCTTGTAAATTGTACTTTTTTTTATCATTATGCAATTATTATTTACGACAGTATCAGGTGTTATTCGAACAACGCGTTTTACAGAATACCGAGTTACTTTGGTACAATGCCTGCCGCAGAAGCTGCTAGACAAATTTTAGACGGCGTTCGCCGAAACTATGCAGAGTTTAGTGTACCGGGATATTTGCTCTATCTTGCGCATGTACTTAGGTATTTTTCGCCACTTATATCTTTATTCGTACGTAAAATAGAGTGTGATATAATAAATTTCTTACGTTTTCAGAATTCTTCCAAAAAAGGCGTCCTTTATGTTACGTGATTTGTTAGATACTGGAGTTGACTTTGCATAATACATATAAATACATAACATACATATATATATACATATATATCTTATACATATAAACATATATCAATTTAAGTATTTTTGAAATATAATGGTTTCACTTTTAAACGGACTATCGATCTTACTACATAATTTCTCAGCAAGATATACAAGATATATTAGTGTCAATATTTTTTTAGTCATAAGAAAATGAGTCGTAAGAAATATGAAAATTTATGTAACAAAAAATATTTTATTTTTTATACACTTGCAGATTATATACGTTGAACATGAAAAAGATTTTTTATTACTTTTATATGATAGTATGATATTAAGTGTACTCGATTCTATTTTATACACATTATTATATTTTTTGAACTTAAGCATAATTTATTATTTTGACTTTTAATGTATAAATGATATATACATATATGTAATGTTGAGACTGATTTGTAATTTCTTTATACATAACGAAATTAATTGTACTTATGAGAATAATGTATTATATTTCTCTATTCTAATTAATGATTAAATTATATTTTTATAATAATTATAACGCAACAGTAATTTTCGAACAAATATAAAACAAAATTGTTTAATTTTCTGACATGGTATGTGAGTGAGCAGGCAAGAAAGAAATCCACTGAAATAATAATTCACAAGTATACTTATAAAAAAAATTTCTGTAAAGTTAATAATTGAGTTAATAATTCTGTAAAGTCATCATTGAGAATGTGTCTAATTTCATTTTCTTTTTGCATTTAAAACTGTACGCATTTTATATGAAATAGATTTGTTTGACAGATAAATTATATTTTACCTGACTTACATAATCGATGTATTACAACTCCTCGTATATACATACACACACGTGCAAATAAAAATTAGAATCAAAATCATTCGTATCAATAGTATTTTGGTGTGTTGTGTTACAAATATTAAATATAAGATGTCAGATAGCATCTATATATTCTGTTAGATATCACAAAATAAATGTTTATTAAAGATCAGAAAATAAAAAATTGCTTTATAAAACTAATGCTGCTCAGTATATGATTTCAAACTAATTATAGAAAAAAATATATGGAAAAATTATCTCAATTATTACTGTCTAGATCTCATTATTTTTAATTAAATCGTATGTGATTTTGACTCACACATTTGGCACTAAATATTAGCCATTAAAATCCATATTTAGGTTATCAAATGTTTATCAAATGGAGATTTAAATATGGATTAATATGTAACGTAATATGTAACCAAATGTCCTTATAGAACATAAAAAAATAATTTACTGTACAATTATAGTGCGGATTTATTAATATTAAAATATCTGGTAAACGATGCTTCTGATCTTAACACTGGAATGACTTTATACTAATCTAAACCGGGAGGGGCTGGTTCCGAAAGATCAATTTCCATTGTATCTGGTTTTTGATCATTCGAATAATCACCAGGTGGTGCCTGAAAGAAATTGATGGAAGAGATATTTTTCGAGAAAATAATCGCGTGTTTATTTTAAAGAATTATATTATAAAGATAAGGTTCAAAAAATCGTTCCTTTATATACAGGCATCTTTACTCACAATATCAAACTCATCGTGCATGTCACAGGGCACTTTACCCTGTATGACATCCATTATTGATTGCGGAATGTGTGCTTTCTGGAGAAAAAAAACATATAATATTAAATCTTGAGAGGGTATCATCCATAAAGTTTTAATATTTAACGTCACGTTTTTAGCAATTTGTTTTGTTTTAGCTTGTTTTAGCAATTTTAATATTCATTTATCTAATAATGGAAACTGCAGTTAATTTGTATCAATGATATGTAATAAAAATAAGCTTTAAATATGCTACGAAATTACCTGATTCTCGGCAAAAGCTTCAACATGAGCCAGTAAGGGAGCACGTAAGTTGCTCGCCATCCGGAGTGCCTCCGCCAACTGTGTCGGTGGTAACTGCAAAATAACGGCGAAACTTTGCGGCTTCGTACGTTCGCAGCACTTGACGAAACCTTCCCAGACTTTCGGCTGTTTCCACACTTGCTTCAGAATCAGACGTTGAAGTATGTTCATGACGAATCCACTCAGCCTGGGATAAAGGGCCAGACTTTGTATAACTGTGCGCATCAATAACGTCGGTAAAGGCGTCATCTCCATGAGATGTTGCATCACAACAGCGACTGTTTCTTGTGTATACGCTTGTTTTTCAGCAAAACAAAGAGATGTTGCTGCAAATGAAAGAAGAAATATCCGTAAAATTTATGTTGGCAAAGTTTCCCTCAAGCAATACAAACAAATGCTTTACACAGAATAATCTACCTTTAATGACGGTTTTTAATTCGGCCTTGCTTGGATCTATATTATGTAGAGCTATCAATAATTCCGCAGGCGTAATAGGCGATGTATGAGGTATCCCGCTGTCGTTATTATGTGTACCGAGTAGCCTGTTAAACACCTGAAAAGAACAAATTTCTTATTCAATCGTGCTAAAAAATAATACTTTAAACACATCATTAACCTCTTTCACGACGATAGGATTTAATTTTATTAATTTTGGTAATGCAGCGATCACTTCTTTCTTTGTCAGTCCATTCAGAACAGGTATTAAAAATCTGACGTCGGAAACTCTAGTCTGATATAGCTCGCGTACCCTGGCTACCAACTCTGCGCTTGGAGCAGCTGCAAACAGAAATTCCATAATAAAAAACATTGAAAAAAAAAAAAAAAAAAATTTTTTTTTAAGCAATAATAACATACACTTTTCTGTAAGGATATGTATGATCCTCGTGACTAAAGTTTCAGATCCTTTTGGACAGTTTTCAACAAGTGCGAGCAGTTGCGGGCTACCCATACCTAAAGATCTCACTGGCCCTTCCACCAATCTTAATACAATACGTTTCACATCTGCTCCCATTGACGTATATACTCTAGCCAATCTGATATTCATTAAGCATATAAGTATTATATAGTACACATTTCCATATATATATATATATATATATATATATATATATATATATATATATATATATATATATATAATACATCTCTAATTAAAAGATTTTATTACTCACTCGTGAATGAGATCTTGATGTTCACTGAGAAGAGCAAGATATAAACCTAGACAGGCACGTGTAGTTGACTCGGTCCATTGACTGTCGATTTGTGGCCTACCTCTATCTTGCCCGAAAACAATCTCTGGTGGGTTATGAAGGCGTAAAAAGCCTAAATATAAAACTGCGTATTCCTCGATCAGTTTACTTAAGTCTGCCCTGCTGTATAACTGACAGACTAATTGTATTGCAGCCTCCCGTATCTATTTATTAAAATATACATTTACAAATAGTATCAATACGTATTTCAAATGCATCATATATCATATAACTTTTAATCTTACTGTATTGTTTTCATGTCCAGTGTGGCATAATAATACGTTTAAAAATACTAATTGTTTTGTTGGTCTACGCACTACCATTTCCTTCAAAAGCTGTAAAGGCGCAAGACCTCTAGTTTCATCAGATGACACCATTTTTAAAGCCTCTACAGCATCTTCTGTTATTAATGGCGCTTCAAGATAAAGTCTTTATAAGAAAAAAAATTTCACAAAATTAGATTAACACAGTCATTTATACTTTTAGATTTTACTCGTACATACTTTTGGAAAAATCTGATATTACCTGGATAACAAAGTATCACGATCTTTACCCTGAATTAAATCAATAGCTGAAACTAAAGTGCACAATAAGAAATTATATGCCTGATGTGGAGCTTCCTGTTTTGTACATAACGTAGTTCGTCTTTGAAATCCCTGCAGCAACGCATATTCTTCATATAGCCAACCTAGCGCTAAGTCTAATCGATTTCGCATGTCTTCAGTAATATAACGCAGTACAGCTTCTTTAATATAAGGATTAAAAGTAGCTGCTAGTGTAGTCAGAATTTTAGATCTGTAATATATATCATAAAGAGATGAATGAAGATTTATTAAAAATAAACATCTATCATGTCTTAAGAACCTTCACACGTGTAATAATTTATGCTTTATTTATACCTTACAGCAGATACACCACCAAGAACTGCAGTCTTTTCGGAAAGTAATATCCTATTAACTGCCATTAGTAACATCCGTTCTTTAGTTTCCTTCGGGAGTGGTTTCGTCACTTCAGCTAATTTTAAGGCCTTCAAACGATTCCTGGCTTTTGCAAGAGATTTTTCATGAGCCTCTAATGACGCTTTCGCTTCTTTTTCTTTTTCCCGATCTTTTTCACGTTTTCGCTCTCGCTTTGCTTCGGCTACGCTAATGGTAGGATTTTTGATCAGGTCTTCCATTACGGCATCTTCTTCCTTGTCTTTCTTGCTCTTTTTTGCTTTAGTCTGTTTGATCTGTGCTGCTAGAAGTTTAGCAATTGTTTGACGTTGTATATTAATATCAGTAGTTGCCGTAGGTTGATATTCTCTTTGAAAGATTGTCGTCATTGTATCCGGAACCCATGCCTTAAATAAAATTGTTCTATGATGTATATTGACAATTTAAAATTTACTTTATGATAGAGATTAATATTTTATATTAATAATTTGTGATCGTACCATACTATCCATCACTAAATCTGTTGCAATTTCTACATTAAGTCTTTCAGCAATAAAATTTTCGGAAAGTTCAATTAATTCTGGTAATTTAACAGGGGCAGGAACAGGGCTTGGAGCCACTTCTGCTTCATCGGATATTAAAGCCACTTCAATTTTTGCCCGCTTTGCAGCAGTAGCAGCCGCCATCTCCTTTACACAAACAAATTTTTAATTGAGATGTGTACAACAAAAATATTTACTCTCTTTGAAGTTTACGTGTATACCTGTTGACGCTTCTTCATCCGACGGACGTCTTCCGGTTTTGGATAAGCCTTAATAATTTCCTGCTCTTTCGCTCCAAGCTGAGTCAGCTGTTTAGCTATGATTGAAGCATATTCTATGCTAGCAGGATGTTTCATCAATCCGAGAAGTGTTAGTTTTAATTGTTTTTGTACACTGGTTACTTGAGAATCAGACAGCGTTGGTGGTAAATCATGTTGCAACCTTTGTAATGCTGTGCAATAGAATATGAATTATTAAATCTCTTAGGCAAAATGGTAAACAATTACTGTACGATATATATATATATANANNNNATATATATATATATATATATATATATATATATATATATATAAACATGTACCTTGAATTACATTTGACATGAATTGTGGTCTCATTTTGGCAATTGACGCCAAAGATCCCATACACGTCATTAAATTAACACTGCTAACGTGTGGAGATCCATGAAACTTAATCAGCAAATCCATAACATGATTTGCCTCTTCCTCCAGTTTTCGTCTACGAGCTATTTTCAATGTTAGCGGAATATCTTCGAGAGAGAAGTCGTCGGGTTTCTTTGGACTGTCAGGATCTGGATACGTTTGTATTAAAACTACACCTTCAAGAAACTTCACGGCTTGTGTTCTTATTCTGAAATGCAGAACATTTTGACAGCGTTAGGCCCGTGTGTCCAATAAAAATATTATATCTACGCGTGCTTTTGATCGTTTCACTCACCCATCGTTATCGCTGTCAATCATATTTATAATTTGAACTTTAAGGGCACACAGCTGTGTCCATGCCAATTCCATATCCGTCGTGACGACAGAAGCACTAGCGATCCATTTGAGGGCAGCCCTAAGAATTCTGCCACTGGCTCTAAGGGTTCGTTTAGCTACAACCGGTGCTTCGTCGGACGCTAATCTAAGGAGTATTTGGACTATGCGAGGTATCACCTCTGGATACTTTATTCTGTAAAAACCAATTATGAGAAACATTGATATTTACTTCTCGTACAAACGAGACTGCACAATGAAAAAGAAATAATAGTGTCAATACAAACCCTGCTTCTTCGATAAATCCTGTAACAGTCTTTCTGACCTCAGAGCTTCTATCTACCGCAAACTGTAGAATGTTGTCTAAGTAATGATCTAACAAATGTGGCTCCTTATTCAACAAAAGCTCCTGTACTTTACATATATTTGTGACCTTAACTTCCTCCGTGAGGCTGATGGAGGCCTCGTTTAACCACTCAACGATCTGCAAGAGAGAATAGAAAATGTTAAGAAAAATTATTTCATTTCATAACAGAATTTTTCACAATTATTATAATTCTTCAATATAGCGTTATGAATAATTTTTGACTGATTAAAACTCTGTTAACTTTATAAACAATATCTTCTACTCGTAATAATTCTCATCTAACAATATTTCATAAAATTATCAATAAATCATCGAAATGATCCGTTCTCATAAGGCATTATAATTTACAATATTAGTAAATTGATATTCGCAAGTAAAAAAATTCATATTTGAAACATGCTTCTACAAAATTTATCATCGAGAATACGGCTTTGTTAAAAAAGTACAGAAAGTACGAAAGTGATTATTCGCATTCTTTTCTCTCGATATCAAAGCAACACGGCCACATTGTCCCGCCGCAAAGGGACCGCCAACGAGCCCTTGCGTCGCCACGCTACTGACAAGGAATTTCGAGGTTAATGCCACTGACCAGATCGCCCGGTGCCTTTTCCGGCTCGGATCTTCTATGCAAACGTGGATCCATCGCGTTTATATGAAACTCAATGCGGCAATCGTACAAATGCGGAATCGCGCGCGTGCGAAATCTAACGTAGAATTATATGCCCAAGCGCGAACGCGATCCGAGGCTCGAGCCACGTGTATGTCGCATAGGCTCTCGAGTCTCTCCCTGTCCCTGTAGCGATATTTTAGCTACGACAAATAGGTCGACCTTTCCCTCGCTTGAACGTATAATATCCCGTGATAACCCGGTAAGAATCTATTGCAATTTGAAGGTATCAACGACAAGTGTTCGACGATGCGCTAAAATCTCGATCTCGTCGCCATCTTGGCATTTTGACTGTCGCGACCGCGACGATAGTTGCTCCCGCGATTAGAGGCGCAAAAATTTGAATGTTGGCCTGTGAAGAACCCAAGCTGCCCAAGCGGCTCGCTGGCGCAGGCGGCGATGATGCAGAGCGCCCTGGCGAAGGAACGAAGGGAGTTGAAGACGTTGCAGCAAATTAAAAAAGAAGATTAAAATATTTGGATTAAAAATAAAAAAATAATTCCGACACTCTGACGCTGTTGGAGTAGCGCCAGAGTCTGTCGATCTACAAATTGCGTGACTACTTGCCCAAATGCATCTCCCTGATCACGATCAGAATCTGGTTGTCCGATTTTTACCAAGTCGATGAAGATTACGCAGTACCTAGCGGAGACGTGTCTCATTGTCAACATGGCCAAGCGAATGGCGGAGAAGTTTGGTTGCTGTCTGGGCCAGGAAGTGGGCTACACCATCCGTTTCGAGGGCCGGAAACCACGTCAAGTACATGATGCGTATAGTAATATTGCCTGACGGACCTTTGGCGGAGGGCCTTCTCCTCTCGTAGCACACATTTTTAATCCATTTGATTTCCATATTTTTAATCCACTTGATTTCCATATTTGTAATCCTTTTGATTTCCATATTTTTAATCCATTTCATTTCCATATTTTTAATCCATTTTTTTTAACCTGCTGGACAGAGTCTTAAACGATTGGCGGAGACTGGATCTCCTGAATCTTGCAGACAGTGAAAAAACACTTTTTATGCGGGGCGATGGCCATCGGGATTTGAACCCAGGACCTCTCCTATGCTAGTTCGTCACGCTAGCTCGGAACCACACATCACCCCAAACACACGTAGGAAAAATCGCGATAGCTGGTAGCTCGCAGTATGAAATGAGCCAAGTGAGAGAACCAATCAGCATTGCGGAAAAGCGGCAACAATTAAATTGTGCCTTATCGGATAAAACCGCGCAATTAATATTAATTTTATTGGATTAATTAATGTTTAATCCGTAGTCTTTAATACAGCCAGAATAATCAATAATGTCGATTCTCTTCAATTACCTCCGAGTCTACGAGGTCCCTTTGATGGTCACGAAAATTTACCACCCAGGGTTATTGGTTTTGAATAGTATCTTGTCGGTGGTATTATCTAGAAACGGAATTCTCATTTCAATAAGCATTTATCGTCTGTAAATCGTTGATTCGAAAAATTAATTATTCGCGCGAGTCGATGACTGCATGGTAATCGGTTGGTTAAACATCATCGCATTTCGATAAACGAAACTCCGCTATCTGCGTGCTCGACGATTGGTAAACGAACGCTGACATGTAACTGCTGAGTCAACGCTGACCTCTTAAACAAGTGTGCATTCCCGCTCCATGTGGAGAATAAGAATTTGATTTTTGGCCGTTATTGTATCTCGCCCGAGATTAGGTGCCAGTTAATAAAAGAAGAAAAAGAAGACTAAGAAGAACACTGAAGAAGTCTCCAACTTCCAACGGCGCGCCCGCGCCGCGCCGCCGAGTGCTGCCGAAAGCTGCCATTGAGCGCCGAGTGCCGTGCGCGCCGACCTTCCTTTCCATTATCGCTACGGCGAGTTCAAAGTGCCGTGAGATAAAAAATCTACGCGGATGTCATTGAATGACGAATTTCTAAACGACGAATATGTACTTGCGTGTCTATGTGAGTGCATACGTGCGTGTGTCGCGAATACATTTTAGAAAATAATGCGACATACGACGCGCTACCTGTTTACTCGAGAAACACTCGCTACGTAATTCGAGCGTATAATAAGTAAGTTCCGCGAAGTGCTAAATGCAATTAAACGGTCTACACAATCATTATATTTTGTAACTTAAACTATTTAATCCACGTACTTTATCATACAAATTATGCGATCCGTCGATCCGCGCTCTCCATGCGAAAACGATAGCTAAAATTATTTGATTCCGAAGCGCGACACAATTAAAATTTAATTATCCTGCAAGACATAATTGTTGTTAGATAAATTATATGTCGTTAAATCAAGATCGTTAATTTAGTGTATTTTTGTTGCAGAAAAAAAATAGCAAAAATAATTTATTGAACTATGCATTAAATCATTCTATATACAGAATATAATACATATATAACTTTTTATTATTAAATTGATTAACAATAAGTTATACAATTAATATGAGAACAACGTTCTTTATTTTAAATCTAACTACGTTCCCTGCGAATATGATCAATTCCGCATATGGATAAATCCCGTGATAAACAGATAAAGAAAGTTGTCCGTGGTTAACTTCAAGGGCGCTCAACAAACTCGGAATGCATTCGCGCGAAGTGTGTAAAATGGTGTCAAGTTGCAATCTGTCGTAATTCTTTGTTGATTCTTGATTTTCTGTTTAAACATATTTTCATATCTTGCGATAAGGACGGCTGCTCTGTAAAGAAAAAAGAAAAAAGAGGATCCATTTAAGAATCGTATAGTAGCGTGAAAGAAGGCATCTGGACCGCAGACATGACGTCAAGCTGTGAGGAGATTGTCAGCGGAGCGTCGTCAATGGAGGCCCCAATGCCGAAAATTTTGTGCGTGGGACGCGTTTGCCTTGACATAATTCAAACGTGCGTCCAATTTCCTGAGGAAGATTCCACTCAAAGGTCAGTGACGTCGCTCGCGATTGCTGGCGCAGTTCAAATGAATTTGCCGCGTGAGCACGCGACGATTTTTGCGGGCCCTTTGGTCGATCGCAGATATCGATGTATGTACGATAATATTTAGGGTGCGATTTATTTAGCGCTCGCAGCACTCGTGAGCATCATTCGTTAAATAACAATGAAATAATTCTAGGAATATTGCGAGCACTAAATAGAATGTATCTTAATATACGTTTAACATATGATGATGTTTATACGATTATTATCCATTTCTATCAATGTAGATTAATTTTTACTCAGTTTACTTTACTTTTATCTGTTTTTAATTCTTGGAATCCTTGAGCAGCGAATTATGCATCTAATTAATTTAATTTTATCTTATAAGTTTTTATTCACAAATTGCGAATTGAAAATCTCGATTTTTACGGCAAGAAAGAAACTTAAATTTTATTTTAAAATTTAAAAAAGACGAAAGAACAAATATAGCTAAGAGACGAATTTAATCACAGAATCTAAATTTCAATAGCCTTAAAGAAGCTATAAATCAACAACCTTCTTGAACTTTGGCTATCTCTGTATATACATAATACATATCTGGAAATATATTTGTATGATTTGATTGATATTGTGAGTAGCGATAATATTGAAGAAAGCAGAAAAGAAGTTTAGGAAAGTATGAGAATATAATGAGAATATAATATAATTCCTTCGAAAAATATTAAATATTTTCAAGTGCTATCTTTTCTTTTATAAAATTGAAATCAATGATATTAATTTTTCGTCAAAATCTCACAAGAGTTTTCTTTCGTAAATTTATCGTCTCTTGAAATTGTTTGCCGAAGTAATAAATAAATTACGATTGTGAATATTTTCGGGAGTTCATAATTTTAATTTAGACATTTTTAATTTCTCGTAAACAATTTTTTAGATCTACCGATTATAGATGGCAAAGGGGAGGCAATGCGTCCAATACTTGCACGGTGTTATCATTAATAGGACAACCATGCGAGCTGCTAGCATGCTTGAGCGCAGATGAGCACATTGATTTTCTACAAAATGATCTGAGCAAGTATAAAATCGACTTTTCCCATTGCCCTGTGATAAAAGGCATTGGGTGTCCCGTCTCAACGATTATATTGAATTCAAGCAATGGATCACGCACTATTATATATAACAATCGAGGCTTACCCGAGTTGACGTTAAAGAATTTCGAACAATTTAATTTAGAAGAATATAGCTGGATTCATTTTGAGGTGTGTCCCATGATGTAGGAAATAATTCTCTGGCAAAGCAATTGAAACATTTCTTGTTTTTAGGGAAGGCACATAGATGTAGTGCTACTTATCATTCAACATATAAAGAATTATAACAATTTATTAATGCCTAATCGCATACCAATTACAATTAGTGTAGAAATAGAAAGTCCCAGATCAGGTCCAAGGTTATTGGATCTACTGCCGTACGTTGACGTAGCGTTTATAGGAAAAGAATTCGCTAAGAATCTGGGTTTTAATAATATGAGCGAGGTAATACGTAACATCGGCCAAGACGTTAAGTAAGGAATACAGTTTAACTTCAATATTTATATAAAAGATGTGTCAACACACATTTTGTTATATTAACTTATATATCTTTTTAGAGGAGCTATTATTTGTGCTTGGGCAGAAGAAGGTGCCATGGCTCGTACTCCGTCTGGCGCAATAGTACAATCGCCGGCTTTCCCACCAAAGAAAGTGATTGATACTTTAGCTGCAGGTGATACATTCAACGCAGCTGCTATGTATTATTTAAACAAAAGCAAAATTGAATTTATGCACAAATATAAAAAAGAGGCAACTTGCGCGAATAATACCAATCAAATGAAAGATAATATCTCTAATGATGACAATGCAATTAAACGAGATATGCAGGAAAATTTAAATCTGAAAAGTTTGGGATATGGATCGAAATTTATCACTGATACGATTCTGCAGAAAACTATCAAATTTGCATGCTGCATTGCTGGTGCAAAAGTGGGATTAAGAGGATTCGATAATCTTGATGTAATTTCCCGTGATATTTTACAACTGGATTTTTTAGAAAATTAAACTGTGTTCATATAAATTTGTTATCATATTTTAGGTAAGAACAATATATATCATTTACACATTTTATATATTTATAAAAATTTATAAATATTTAAAAAAATGAATGTACATATATAAATTCTTTATCTATATATTATTTTATGATATAAACGATAATAAATATTTATTACTTATTCTTATTATTTTAAATGATAATTATATATTATACTTTATTTATGTAAACTTTACAAAATTATTGTATATTATACTTTATTTATATAAACTTTACAAAATTTTATATTTAAAGCACATTTCAGTAGACTTAATATTAATACTATAAGAATTTACTTTTATATTACTTGATGTATAATAGTTAGAAGTTAGAGGATCTAAACATTAGTTTAGCATAAAAAAAAGTTTAAATTTTTTGTTGACAAAAAAGAGATGAAAAGAAGCATCGCTCTTTCATAAATATCTTATTTTTTTTAATCATCTGGTTCGGCACCAGTGCCAATGAAGTCTGCTACGCACTGATATACTTCTGTGGGTAAAAATCTGAAATAAAAATTATTTCTACGATAAAATAATTTTTAACATAGGCACAAAAGTAGTAATTATAGTGTAAGAGTACCTAATCGATATTAGTAAAATATTAATAGTTAATCATTCTTAATATCATATATTTAAAAATTATGATTAGGTATTAAACTATAGTTAAATTTTTTTGACGTAGATTACACACCTGAATAAATCAGAAAAGAATGGTAAACATGCCGGTAAGGCTTTATGTTTATAATTTCGTCTTTGCGCATCAATAATTGACGAAGCCACTTTCTGCGGTGATAGTTCTCTCAGTATTCGTGGAAATCTATATGAGTAAATAGAAACGAATTACTTGCCACTAATCAAAGTAGAACGTTATTAATCAAATTACTTTCTCTTTGTACGTCAACATAAAAAAATTATTACAATAAAAAATACGATATTATTAAAACAAAAATTTGATTTCCTTGAAGATAGCATATATAAAAAGAATAATTTGCGAGTGGGATATTACAAACATTTATTTTAGTAATTGTTATAAATTTACCTAATTTTTGGTTTTTTAACAAATCCGGTACGCACGTAATTCAAATAAATAGTAGTCAGTTGAATAGAGGATTTTCCATTACTTAGTACACGTAATTCTTCAGACAGACATTCCATAAGTGCTACCGATACATATACCATTATATTAAAAAAATGAAAATATATTGAATAAAAATATATTTAAAAAATACATTTTCATGCTGTTAATGTGTATATTAAAATAAAGAAATATACATATAGTCACATTTAGTACGAATTAACATTATATACATACGTGTATGTGTGTGTGTGTGTGTGGGTGTACGTTCATTTACATATTACAATATGTACAATATGTGTATAACAGTATAATAATTGAATATAGAATGAATTACTTTTAACTGCAGATTTCGAAGTGCAGTAAACTGTTCCATAAGGACCAACAAAATATGCTGTTAGTGATGATAACGCCACGACATGACCATAATTCTTCTCAATCATATTTGGTAAAAATGCTTTTAATGTCTAAAAATAACATCCATTTGAAAACAATAGTTTGCAAAAACTAAATTTCGCGTTCGTACACTTCATTTGTAAATGGTAAGTTTGTATAATATATGCAATTTTAAAAATATTAGATATATTAACAGTTATTTCCTATGTCTTCGATACATATCTCAGGTATATTACTTACCCAATATTGCGCCATTACGTTGATGTTTATGACTCGTGTAATTTCATTAAAACTTTGATTCATCAATGATTTAACAACTAATACGCCTGCATTATTGACTAAAATAGTAACATCACCTACTTCTTTTTTTACTTTCTCGGCTACTCGGAAGACATCTTCCCTATTTGACACATCACATCTGCAAAACATGAAACAATTTTAATTATTGATAATTTAATAGGCGTTTGTAGGCATTCATACATGTGTAAATTTTATTTGAATAGTTTTTCATTTCACTTTGTAAAATAGCAGCAATTTACCGATAAGCATAAACGGAATCCCTTCCCATTCTTTTGATATCATTCATTGTCTCATTATTAGTTTCTTCATTGATATCCCAAC
The DNA here is from genome assembly GCA_021460005.1 of Tetramorium alpestre. Lineage (NCBI taxonomy): Eukaryota > Metazoa > Arthropoda > Insecta > Hymenoptera > Formicidae > Tetramorium > Tetramorium alpestre. The sequence goes on from JAJVSH010000051.1 coordinate 586,829, forward strand.
ATACTACCGTTGCCCCTAATGATGCATATTTAATCGCTAATTCTTTTCCAATCCCATGACCTGCACCTGTTATCTGTGATAATAAATTATTTAACAATTCAGAATAATTTCGAAACGAATTAACTGACATTTCACAGTACAATATCGGTCAAAAGTACCCTATTTATGGAAATAAAATCGTTATTTTACTAAAGAAAACCATATAATATATTTCATCAAATTTTATTTTGTATTTTGTATTTTGAAAAAAGACTGAAAAACTTAATGAATTACTTTTAGTTTCTATGCTTTTATAAGTGATGTAATATTTCTGACTGGTACTATGTATTAATAATTTTGTACACACCAAAACAATTTCACCAGTTACATTCTTTTTCTCCATTGGAACGATCAATCTATATACACTTTTGCAAATATAATATATAATTTTCAAGAGCATCAATAATATCTCTGCTAAAAGGAGCAAAGTATTATGTATTTTTATCGTGGTTGTCTGAAAAATTAATGATTTACAAGATTATCAAAACATTTTATAAAAACATCGATATAGAAATACTTGTTAATGACATTTATCTGTTTACGATCAACCATTACACAAAAAATAGATGTGTGATATCTAATTACGATTATTATGCTACGTACTATGTAGCTATATACTATGTAATTATATAACTATAATACATACAATTTCAATATAATTATTTCAATATCATGAAATATGCATGGAATAGAAATATGCATGACGCAAAAGCATATTTATCATACATTGTAGGATATATCCAGTGCGCTATTTCATATTATCTGTTCTTGTTTTTAATGCTAACAAGTGAGTAATAAAAATAGATTCTTGTTGATAGCGCTAATAGTGTCTCCCCGAACGTATCTTAAGTATGTTAATAACTGCGTGAGATCGATCATATTCTATGATTAACACCAAAGTGAATTTCATCACAAGTTGAAAGGTATATCAAGTAACTTTAAATACATGTTTATATGCGCTGATAATTAGTACTGGTACCTTTACACTTTAATTATTTACATTTAATAGATGATAACTGGAACTTTTACAATTTTTCTTCTATGGAAGAATTCTTCTATGGAATTAACAAAATCTGACAAAATTTTATAGAAAATTTATGGAAGTAAGAGAAAGAAAGAGAAAAAGGAGGTAGAATTTTTGACATATTTTCAACGAAAAATATAACGTATTTTACGTAATATTATGTGAATATACTTTTTTTAAACTATTTGCTCTTATGAAAAAGTAACAAAAACTTTTGTTTCTCTCTTGAAAAGAAATATTTTAAAATTTATAATTTCTATTTGTTATATACATATATATATAAATTATTACATAGTATAGACACTTATTACATACACGAAAGAAAAAAATAGAATATTTCACATACCTGATCGTTCTCATTGGCCATAATGCAATATTAAATTCCTTTCCAATTTACTCTAACAAAGAATCAGTGATCAGTTTCGTTTTCAGAGGCAGACTGCTTCGAATGGGTGTCGTCCAGTAAACTTTCTCAAGCAATACTGTCTCAAGTATACTGCCCAATGTCAATTTCCTTTAAAAGAAATATTATATACCGGCTTAGAAGGAGATGACTGTTGTTGATATATCGATGAGTGAATATCGAGCAGTGATAGTTGATTAAGTCCTCTATCATTTTTTTATGTTTTTTCTCTCTCCCCACCCCTCCTCTCCTTCCTCCTCCATCAAGAATATAAACATGGTCGTAGTTAGACGCTTGACTCCCTCTCTTTAGCACAGAAAATTAAAAGAAAGGAATGTACCTGATGTAATCTACAAGATTCAACAAATAAAGCCAGAATCTATGTTCAGCATAATAAAAAATTAATTACAATCAAGGATTTGCAGTGTTTTATGATTTTTATTATTTAATAAATTTTTATCTTCTGAATGGAATCTTATTAGCTACATCCATATATACGAAGTCCGTTTTTTTCCAAGTTTCTTGCCACAGTCAGTGTTTGTCATGGCCTTGCCGTAACCAGCATATAAAAAATTTATATGCAATAATATTGAAGAAATCAGAAAAGAAGAGGAAAATATGAGAATATATATAATTCATTCGAGAAATATTAAATATTTTTAAGTGTTATCTTTTCTTTTATAAAATTGAAATCAATGATGTTAATTTTTCGTTAAAATTTCACGAGAGTTTTTTTTTCGTAAATTTATCATCTCTTGAAATTGTTTGAGAAAGTAATTTATTGCGAAAATTTTCGTGAATTTATAATTTTAATTTAGACATTTTTAATTTCTCGTAAACAATTTTTTAAATCTACTGATTATAAAGAGGGGCAAAGGGTTGAGGGGCCGGTGGCAATATGTTCAATACTTGCACGGCGTTATCGTTAACAGGACAGCTATGCGAGTTGCTGGCATGCTTCAGCGCAAATGAGCGCATTGATTTTCTACAAAATCTGCGCAAGTATAAAATCCACTTTTCCCATTGCTCTGTGATAAAAGGCATTGGATGTCCCGTCTCAAAGATTTATATTGAATTGAAGCAATGGATCACGCACTATTATATATAACAATCGAGGCTTATCCGAGTTGACGTTAAAGAATTTCGAACAATTTAATTTACAAGAATATAGCTGGATTCATTTTGAGGTATGTCTTGTGATGTAGGAAATAATTCTCTGGCAAAACAATTGAAACATTTTTTGTTTTTAGGGAAGGCACATAGATGTAGTGCTACTTATCATTCAACATGTAAAGAATTATATCAATTTATTAATGCCTAATCGCATACCAATTACAATTAGTATAGAAATAGAAAGTCCCAGATCAGGTCCAAGGTTATTGAATCTACTGCCGTACGTTGACGTAGCGTTTATATAGGAAAAGAATTCGCTAAGAATCTGGATTTTAATAATATGAGCGAGGTAATACGTAGCATCGACCAAGACATTAAGTAAGGAATACGGTTTAACTTCAATATTCATATAAAAGATGTGTTAACACACATTATGTTATCCGAGAATTAACTTATATATCTTTTTAGAGAAGCTATTATTTGTGCTTGGACAGAAGAAGGTGCAATGGCTCGTACTCCGTCTGGCGCAATTAGTACAATCGCCGGCTTTCCCACCAAAGAAAGTGATTGATACTTTAGCTGCTATGTACTATTTAAATAAAAGCAAAATTGAATTTATGCGCAAATATAAAAAAGGCAGCTTGCGCGAATAATACCAATCAAATGAAAGATAATATCTCTAATGATGAATGCAATTAAACGAGATATTCAGGAAAATTTAAATCTGAAAAGTTTGGGATATGGATCGAAATTTATTACTGATACGATTCTGCAGAAAACTATCAAATTTGCATTGCTGGTGCAAAAGTGGGATTAAGAGGATTCCATAATCTTGATGTAATTTCCCGTGATATTTTACAACTGGATTTTTTAGAAAATTAGATTGTGTTCATATAAATTTGTTATCATATATTAGATAAGAACAATATATATAATTTACACATTTTATATATTTATAAAAATTTATAAATATAAAAAAAAATGAACGTACATATATAAATTTTTTATCTATATATTATTTTGTGATATAAATGATATAAACATTTGTTACTTATTTTTATTATTTTAAATGATAATTGTATATTATACTTTATTTATATAAACTTTACAAAATTTTATATTTAAAGGCTATAAAACATATTTCAGTAGACTTAATATTAATACTATAAGAGTTTATTTTCATATTACTTGATGATGATAATAATTAGAAGTTAGAGGATCTAAACCAGGGTTGGGCGTTTACGCGTAAAATACGATTGTCTACATCTACACGTATAATATGTAAACTATGGTTAAAATGTCATCTATGTAGAAAAGTAATCTATAGCCGGTATCTATGGCCGGTATAGTTGGTTCTTATTTTAAGACGGTCTCATGTAATGTCTTAAGATGCTAATACGGCTCTGTAATTAGTTTAGAACCACATAATTAATAAGACTATTCTTAAGATAAGCTTAAATATATACATAAGACTGTTCTTAAGATGATCTTAAATATATTAATCGACTATGAATACCGGCCTTATAAGGCCGCGACAGTTTTGCATAACGCATGAGGAAATTAACCAACCCGAGAACCAAGAACTCTGATTAGTTGATTTTCTTATGCGTTATGCAAAAGTTTGTGTCACGGCCTATAGGCTGATATATCTCGTTCAGCGATGATATGATTCATATTTGAGATTCTTTTAGTTGTTTTAGTTTGAGCATAATGCCACGAAAAGTAAATAAAGGTTTCAAGGGTTTTGATTTTATTCCTATAAAAAAGGAAGACAAATATTATGCTTACTGCATATATTGCGATCGTGAATTAAGCAATACTGCTTTTTCACGCTTGAAAGCTCACAGATATATACATATATA
>JAJVSH010000051.1:615858-626482 GCA_021460005.1 Tetramorium alpestre
ACATCTACATCAAGGTATGTTAATAACTGCGTGAGATCGGTCATGTTCTATGATTAACACCAAAGTGAATTTGATTACTTGAAAGATTTATCAAGTAATTTTAAATACATGTTTATAAGCACTGATAATTAGTAGTGGTAGCTTTGCTTTTTTAATTATTTATATTTAATAGATAATAACTGAAACCTTCACAATTTTTTTTATAGAGTTTTTCTATGGAATTTACAAAATCTGACAATTTTACAAAATTTTATAGAAATTTTATGGAAGTAAGAGAAAGAGAGAGAAAAAGGGAGTAGAATTTTTGACATATTTTCAACGAAAAATATAACGTATTTTACGTAATATTATGTGAATATACTTTTTTTAAACCATTTGCTCTTATGAAAAAGTAACAAAAACTTTTGTTTCTCTCTTGAAAAGAAATATTTTAAAATTTAAAATTTCTATTTGTTATATACATATATATATAAATTATTACATAGTATAGACACTTATTACATACACGAAAGAAAAAAATAGAATATTTCACATACCTGATCGTTCTCATTGGCCATAATGCAATATTAAATTCCTTTCCAATTTACTAACAAAGAATCAGTGATCAGTTTCGTTTTCAGAGGCAGACTGCTTCGAATGGGTGTCGTCCAGTAAACTTTCTCAAGTATACTGCTCATTTCCTTTAAAAAGATGTTGTCTTATATACCGATTTGGAAGACCGGTTTGTATAGCCTGTAGTTAAAATGATAAATTTTAGTTATCTACCATTGCGCAATATTTCGATATTGCGCAGTGGTAGATGAACAAGGTCTTTACCATTTTTATGTTTGAAGTTTATTATCGTAATATCTCTCTCCCCCCTTCCTCATCTTTCTCCTCCATCAGAAATGTAAACATAGTTAAAGGCTTGACTCCCTCTCTTCGGCACAAAGAATTAAAAAAAAGTAATGTACTTGATATAATTTACAAAATTCAACAAATAAAGCCAGAATCTATGTTCAGCATAATAAAAAATCAATTACAATCAAGGATTCGCAATGTTTTATAATTTTTGTTATTTGATAAATTTTTGTTTTCTGAATGGAAAACTCTTAGCTACATCCATGTATATGAAGTCTGTTTTTTTCCAAGTTTCTTGCCACGGTTAATTTTTGTCCTTGCCGTGACCAGTATGTTCACATTCCATAAAAAACCGCTGGACTTCGTTCCTAGGCAGGTTTTGCGTAATTTTTGTTTTAAGTCGGTTCTAATGAGATACAATGTTATGGAATCGTATATACCCAGATAGCCAAGTCTGTCGAAAGCAGATAATACCAAGTGTCTGATATCAATTGCTGTCAACAAAACTATTCAAATTTGGCACAAAGTTGTTATTTGATTAAATTATCAAATACTTGATTAAAATTATCAAATTGATACCAAAAAACGAGCAGATAGTGGCAAATTTGGCGCATTTTGCTATCTGGGTACTTGCGCAGACAATTTCGTTTAAATAAGTTTAATCTTTAACTTATTTTACTAGGTTTTATTATTTTCGAATTAACTTTATTGTTTTACTATTTTTGAAAAATAATTTTTAAAGAAAAAAATGTTTAACAGGAAAAGAGTAACTATTACTTGTTATAGGACACTTCTTCTATTCGATCCTGAATTTAACAAGTCGAATGGTCACGTTGCTGCAACGCAGAAATCAAAAGTATCGATACAGTGAGAATATTTTTTTTTATTACACATGGCTAGTGGTCATGAACTACTTCTTCCAATGTGGAAAGGAATAGAGAGAAGAAATATTTGATACAAGATTTTAAATAAAGATGTTTATGCATATTTTATGTTTCCCTCTCTTTCCGAAGAAGAAAAAGTTATGAATGCTCGGAGCAGCTCGGAACAGCTCGGAAATATTCGGAAACGGTCAGAGTGACGATTATTTTCTCTAACCCTCATTGTACAGTCAAATTCTTTATAGAGAGTGAAAGTGAGGGAAGACATTTAATAGAAGGAAAAGAAAAGACGGAAGAGGTTCTGAAAAGAGATCTGGTTCCGGAAAAAGCGTCATAATAGCAAGAATCATAATAGCCGGTGTAGTGAAGTTTGGCTAATGGCACATTAAATACATCACAAAAACAAAAATCGATTTTCTTTGATAACTATTCCAATTACGCGCCTTGGAGACTTTCGAATATCGAAGAAATCGATATTGTGATGAAAGGATTCATATTATACATGCGAATATGTAGAAGAGAAGTAAAAACTGACTTGTGGAAGTACTATAACCTAAAAAGCCACGTATGTACTGTAATAATATAATATAGTAACATACAATTGTACCTTTGATTTAAAAATAATTTCTTTATATGTGCTTTATATGTGCTTGAATTACTATCATATACTATTTTATAATTAGCATTCTTGGCTGAATTGTCATATCGGATTTCGAAAACTTAACCTTACTGATATATTCTTTATTTGATCAAAATAGATCAGTCACGTTTTGTTAAATCTCATTAAATTAGATTATTTAAATAATCAGGTTTCAAGTCACAACAATATTCACTATTTAATGTTTTATATACGCAATTATTTTCAGGCAGATATTTAGTTTTCAGCGCTTTTATTGTATCGAGGAAGGACATTGATATTTAATACACGAGTGCTAGACAAGTGGAAATCAATTCAAGAAAGAGTTACAATTTAGAAATTTAAGGTACATTAATGTAATGTTTTTTCAATATTATGTAAGAATAATTTATCTCTTATATATTATGATTTGATATGTAAATATTTTCAATTATTTAATTTTTCATTCTAATGAGCAGATTCATGATATTATGAGCAGATTCATATTATCAATTTCTACTTATTTAGTATTTACGAATACTAAATAAGTAGAAATTGATTTGAAGAAAGATTACGATCTCAAAAACTCAAGATACAATAACATAATTTTGATTTAAAATAATTGTTCTTGATGTTCATTATTTTCTAATGCTCAATTATTTTCAGGTATAAATATTTAGTTTGTGTGAGGTTTCTTTTTTATATAAAAATTATTTCAATATGGTTTGCGAGAAATGCGAAAAGAAATTGGGCAAAGTTATCACTCCGGATCCCTGGAAGACAGGTGCAAGGAACACAACAGAGAGTGGAGGCCGTAAAGTTGGTGAGAATAAAGCTCTTTCCTCGGGAAAGGCACGATTCAATCCATATACCACAAAATTTGAAATCTGTAGAATATGCAGGCAAAAGGTCCATCAAGTAGGATCTCATTATTGCCAGTCATGTGCATATAAAAAAGCTATATGCTCTATGTGTGGTAAAAAATTGATGAGTACAAAAAATTATAAGCAGTCGGCTACATAATAATTCTAATATTGATTTATATAAAAGTATAAGTATATCATGAACATCTATTGTTAAAAGTTCACGAAACGTTCAAATAGATTTATGGATGAGTAATGATATAACAAAGTAAACTTTTGAATTAATTAATTGATTAATATAGGAGATATTAACATGTAAGGTATTGTATAGAATAAAACGTGTCATACATGTGTATGAATGCATCATGTATTTTTTGTTAATCAGTAGTCAAATAGTGCATTATATAATTTAACAAAAAAATCATGCAAGTATCAAGTGTTATCAAGTTACGCACAAATAATTTATAATAAAATTTAATAATAAAATCGAATAAACAAATTATATTGAGATAAGACTACATATAGAAGGAAATTTTCCTCACATGTATTTAATTTATTATATGACAGAAGTAATAATTAAAAATAAAAGGAAAAAAATTAAGGATAACATACATAATAGGAAACTGATGGATATATATTTCATATAAAATGTTTACACATATTCATATCATGTCTTTTTATAATATTTCTCATGTGATCTGTACAGGTTAATAAAAATTAATATAACAAATGTCATATAAAATGAAATATTTATGTAACTGTGATATTAATAATATTAATTATAACTACTGAATTGTTCTGTCCAATTTATTTTTTTAATCTCGTTTCATACAATGTATCTCACTGATTCCTATTTCTTTTAATTTAATTTTTTTTATAAAGAGACTATTTAGTATAGAATTAACTATGGAGTTTGATTAGATATATTGAGGACTATATTTTTTTAGGTAATATGAATTGTTCTCTATTTTTTAGGTAATATGAATTGTTCTTAAAGCACAATGTAATCGTAATGAATAAAAATAATCTTTATCTCCTCACAAGAATGTATCACATGAAAAAATGTATTTTTGCAGTATCGATATGTCTAAAAATATACACTTTTATTCATTGAAACTTTATACATTCGTGACTAACAAATTATAGACAATAGCGTATGTTATCATAACATGTTAGTCTTGAAATAAATTATATTACATTTAACGTACACTCACTGACTGGCTTAAATCAGCTAACAATAACATTTCAATAACTTGTTTTTAATAATATGAGTAATACATTCGCATATGGTGAAACATTTATATCTTGATGTCAATCGTGCATTATAGCAAATCCAATAAACTTTGAAATTTCCTCTGTTGCCTTCTCGAAGGACATCAGATAACAATAAAAAATGCGATGCCACGAAAAAACTTTCTGATCACACAACAAGAAACATGCTCTTCTTTACATACATAATTGAAATTAAGCTTTTTAACATGCTCAATATCTTGCTTGAGCATCAACATATTTGAAGCGAATAGTACAATTATGCGTAAAATTTTATTAATTACATTTACTTTGCATTTCATACAAATATATAATACTTATATAATATACGCGTGAACTGTTACATATAAAATATGAGTAATGTAAATGTTAGTAGATTAACAAAGTTATATATAAAGTCCCGGATTTACAGATTATTTCGCTTACACGCTACGCGGTCTATTATTACACGGACTATTATTTGATTACGAACGTCTTGTCGACGAAATTTGTATTTCATAATGGACGTGTATATAAAATATCTCTAAAATAACATTCCGATAGTAAACAGTAAGATAGTAATTTTTTTTATCTTCATAGAATAATCGCGATATATTTGAGAATTAAAAGAAATTACAAATGAAAATAATACAACATCGCATCTTCACTCTACATTTGGCATTAAATGTGATTATTTCATTTTAAATCGCTTAATATATGCATAATATAAAAATGATATTCAATGAAAGAATGAAATAATCACATTTAACATTAAAGAGTAACAACAAGAGTAGGAATAACTGAAAAATCCAAAAAGTACAAAGCACTATCATACGTAAAGTACAAATAAAGTTATGCCAGTTTTCGGATAAATAAGGATTACGTATTTTTTCATTATGTATATAGTCGGTTAGGAAATTCTAATATTTTATTAAAAATTATTTTGATTAGAAACATTTGCTAGCCGTTAAAACACTGGCCTACATTTATATACGACATAATTATTTGGGAAAAGATATGCACAATTATCGCATTTTTACAGCTATTATTTATTCGTTACGATCGATCAGATACAACATATACACGATAAATCTCTAATTGTTACATGCACATTTACAGTTCAATTTTACCTCAAGTAATCTCTTGTAATCATAATTACTCTTTATGGCACGTAGTTTCTCAGCACTTTATTATCTCGTAAGAACATCTTGTATTTATTATCGATATAATGGATATCTTTTCAATTAATCCTTTGTGCTATTTTTGCTAGAATCAATTTCAAAATATCAAGATTCACGCTAAAGTGTAAGAATTCATGTCATCTAAAAATGTGTAATGTAAATATTGATAAATATACCTAGAGCACTCTTATTGCATAAAATTTTGCGTTGAATTTCAGCAGTGCATATGAATTCTTTTGGCTTCAAGATACTAAAATAAGTTACATATCGAAAATTTGAAGATGAATGCAATTTGATAAGAATCAGAAAGACGATATTCCCTCTTCTGCTGAAAGAATTGACAATAATTTTGAATATCTTACAATATTCACAAAAGACGAAGATATTTCTCCGTCTAAAGATTAAAACTTCTCAGTAAAACTATCAAAAAAATTTTCCTGTATGTATAATGTATTTACATGAAATACATAGATATTTTAAGAAATGCATCAACACATACGTGACATAAAGTTAATCATATTCTCTCTTTTCAAACTTACGTACGTTTGCTCAATTTCCATTTGCGATCATTTATTGAGGTCAAACTGAATTGAAAAGGAAGCCAAGTGTCGAAAACAAAAAAAAAAAAAGAGCTAGAAGTTGATGCAAGAAAATACATATGTAAAAATATTTATTTTAAAATTCTTGTTGCGACACTTGCTTTGTTTTTACTCGTATTTTTCGCTGAAATCGATTATCTTAGGATGTTATCTAAAAGTTCTTAGTATTTTAGAAACTCGAAGAACATTTGTTAACATAAATACGATTGCTTTTCTATTAATCACTCGAATCGGTTATCTTAGAACATTATTCTTTTCTGGAAATTCGAAGAGCATTTGTTAATATTAATAACAACCGCTTTTCTATCAATCGCTGCCATCGTTATTCATCTTCGTATAGAAACGTCGCGTACGAAGAAATCTTATTTTTTCGACATTTTTCGTTTCCTAATTTGATACATAATTATTCATTATTTCTGTTTGTGTTTCTAAAGAAGCCGATGATCGCGAACATTTTAATTCGTATCGTCCCTGGACGAGAGCACGATGTTTGTCACGGGCTGCGGCTGGCCGGGAGCAGAGCTCCAGCGATTCTGCTCTTTGTCAGCCTTGAAGATCCAGTGCTCAAACTTCTTGTTCTCTGATTGCTTCATGTCCGATCCCGGGTGCACGTCCAAAATCTGGGCTCTTTTGCCCGCGGATTTGTATTCGGATACGTAAACAACCTGCTTGTCCGTCCGGTCCTCCTTTGGGCTCTTCGTGATGTCCGATCGCCTCGGCGGTACCGGCGGTTTCTTGCCGGACGTAGGTTTGCCATTCGACGTCACCTTGATCTCGTGCCGCGCCAACTTCCGCGACTCGCCGTTAGTCCCCCCCGTCGTAACTTCTTCGTTCTCGCTGTCGGTCTCGCGAACGCCTTCCTTGTTGGGCGACACCTTGATTTCTGTGATGTAGGTCATCTTTTGCACAGCATTCGGCGGTGCTGGCGTGTTAGGCAAGGGTGGACGACTCTCCGTGTCCTGCGAATTGTTGTAGTCCATCGACTCTCGGACCAGACCGCTATCCTCGCTGTTCTCGCCGCTCGACACGCTGACGCTGCTGATATTATGACGGTCCTCTTTAGGCGAGGACAGTCTCTTGCTGTTTGCCGTTACGCTCGAACCGAACTCGTACTCGTCCTCTTCCTCCTCGTTGTCCCCGTCGCGGCTGGAGACGTTAATAATACGCCTGGCGAAGTGCGTGTCGGCGAACGTGGAGTCGGTCGGCGATTTTGTCTTGATCGGTGAGCACCTGTCGCGCTGCTGGCTGTCCCCGCTCCGCTGTTCGAACTTCGTCCGATGCGCGTGGAACGTGGAGAAGGTACCGCTGTTTTTACCCTCGGCGTTCTCCTCCCTATCTTTGTCGTGTCTGGCCGATGATTCCGATTTGGAAGCGTGCACTCGCAGATGCGTCGGTGTCGACGTCCGTTCTGCCTCTCTTTCCGCATTCTCTTTCGTCCTGTTGTCCTCCGAGAATGATCGTACGATCACACGGTGCTGCCTGTCGGCGTGCTTCTCTTTGCAGTCGGCGCTATGCTCGCCGCATCTATCCTCGCAACGTCGACAACCTCTATCAACGGTCACTTTTAAGATGGGTTCCTCTACAACTACCTGTCTACCAGTATAGAGCGATGCGTCGTTAACGGGTGCTCTTTCTTCCTTCCACTCATCTAACCGCGTCAGATTGATTTTTGTCGTTGGCTCCGGAGACGTCGGTGAACCGCTCGCGTGGAGTTCGAAGTAGCGCAAGGCGCGGCTGAAGTCCTCCGACTTCTCTGACATAGAAGTATTGTCCGGTTCGTTTCCGGTCTCTCCTTCGCGCTTGCTCTCCTTGGAAGATCGTTTCTCCTCAGTCAGTTGGAAGTCTAAATCCTCCTTCTTCGGAGTCGAACTCTTCACCACTTCACCGTCGTTCACGATTCTGGCCAGGGAATTGTCCTCATCCGGATTGAACATCCGTTCGTAGCGAATAAACTCCTCGGTCAATTGTTTGCTCAACGGCAGGCTGTACAACTTGATGCCGGTGATCTCCTGATCCGAATCATCGCCGGGCTTCTTCCGCTCGGACACATCGTCCGCCGTGGTCGTTGCAGCGAGGTCTTCCTTCAGCTTGATCTCCACAGCGGATTTAGAACGTTCCAAAGTGCCATTGCTCTTCTTCCTCGTACGCGCCTTCTCTTCCGCTTCGGTGGCTTCGCTCCAGATCACGTCCTCCAGAGTGCCCCACTCGTTCGACTTCTTCAGCTTCCGCCGATCAAATGTGTCGATCTGATCAAGCTTCGTAAGATCCTCCGTGGACTCGTTGATGTCCTCGGGCGGTAGCGGCGCCTTACGTTTCTTTGCCCCGGTATCGGCGCTCATGTCGAGACTCTGCGCCCTCTCCAGAGTTGCCGCGGTCCTGTTCTCGTACTTGGACAGGTCGCCCAGGCTGGCTGCCTTCCTGTATATGTCATCTTCATCCTCGTCGTCGTCCGCTTCCGGCACGGGCGTGCGGTGAATGGTGATGTCCGCCGAGTTCAACTCGATCGTAAAACTGTTCTGCATCTCATTGTCGGTGTCCGACTCGGAGCTCCGTCTGTTCACCATCGGCTGATTCTCCAGACGGTGCCTGCGGGCGTCCGCGGCGGCGTCCGTGTTCTCACGCGCCTTATTTACATAATCGCCCAACGACTCCGTGTAATCAGCGATGCTGTCAATGGTGTCTATGGCGTCCTTCTTCGCGGATGGCGTCGCGATCTCGTTACTGCTCCTCGGTGGCGCAGGGGCTTTTCGCTTGTTCTTCTGTGGACTCTTGGCGCCGTCGGAGTCGGACGAACTAATCTTCTGCATGTTGAGAGGCTCGGAACTGCTCTTTCGGTTTCTGCGAGCCGCCATAGCCGCGTTGTGCACCTCCGTCGGCACCTCCGACGGTATGTTGAGCTCTTCGTCGGCGTTCTTACCGCCTTTGTCCGTCATGTCGATGCTGTCGACGATAATCCTTGTCGGGGCGACGCTGTTGTCCGCGTGTTGCTGAAGAAGCTCGTTGCAGAGCTTGTTCAAGTCGGGATCGGTTTCGGCCGCAGACTGCCTGTTCGCCAGCAGCTTCTCCGCGTCCATCTTACGCGAGTGCCTTCTCTCCAAGTTTGTGTTATGCTCGTTTTGATTCTCGATGCGGTGCACGGTGCCATCCAGTGCCGGCAGTACCTTGATGCCAAACTTGTGATGGTGATTGTTCTTCGCCTCGTCGTGGCGCCTCTCGAGGCTTTGCCCGCTGCCCGGCGTCGATTTGGAGGACTTCAGGGTCGAGTTCATCGTCGAGTAATTCGAGCCGACGGACTCGTTCGGATCGGCTATGAAGAGCCGCTTCGCGATGCTCTTGTGACCCCGCGACAGCTCCGGAATTGACTGGCTCCTGTAGAGAGGATGGCAGATCCTCGTCGGACTTGGACCCACGCTCTTCTTCATCAACGTCGCTGGCTTGGAACCGCTACCACCGCTCTCCACTTCCAGTTCTACGTCGTACGGTGAGGCGTAGCTCAGGATCGTCAATGCATCCTCGTATACCATGTTACGGAAGCTGATTTTCACGCTGGAGATACGGTCGCCTACAACGAAAAAAAAAAAAAAGGTAATGAGCTACTCTTGGTAACGTGGCGCAGAATGTGATGAAAAATTATTTTGCTTTTATCTTGTAACGTAAAAAGGAAAGCCCTCTCTACAGCAAAGTATTTCATCGCGTATTGTGAAACTGAAATTTTTAATATTACATACGAATTTGGATCACGCATTCCTGATCATGGAGGTAACGATTGAAAGTGCTTGAAATTACCAGAAGAAATCGAAATCTCAAGAATTCCATCCGTGATATCGTATACCTATACGGACGGGAGATTAGCTCTGCCTTCAGGTAATTGTCGGATGAAAACGCTTTTCGTTGTAAATTACCCTTTTTAACTTGAGATTGAAAATTTGTTGAGCCGTTACCTTTGCCAAACTGGGCTATTTGGTAGCATAGTACGGTACTCCACTTACGCCAGTAAATGCACTTTAATGAGAGCTTGATACTCCATTTTAATCGTCTCACGACACGCATTATCAAATGCTCGAACACGGTGGTAACAGTGCTTTCACTGTGGAATGTAGGTATGTAGGTGATTCTCAGATCTGCAGACGGCTCTCGTCAAGAGAGACACATCCATCCGTTAATTGAAGTATTGAAATATGATTCGTTCGCTCATAATCACGGCGAGGCAATCGCTGTTTCTCAACGAAAATCGTGTTACATTTCAATCTCAGTACGGCGAGGAGAAAATTCTCGCTATGTCATCGTCGTATGCAACGATAACGAGATTAAGTGTGAAAATCTAATCGCAAGATAATCAAAGCGGAAACAATTTAAACATGTTTATATATGTATATGTGTATTTTTTAACAAGAAT
>JAJVSH010000051.1:626657-662023 GCA_021460005.1 Tetramorium alpestre
TAAATATATTTTAAATTGTAGCTAGAATTACATAGTTGTCATAAATTTTAATTAGGATTTTTACGTGCTACAAAACTTTGAAGCTCGACCATTTGAAGAAATTTGTAAAGAGAAGCATTTTTAATAGTTAAGATTATTCTCATATTATGATTGATCGATTACTTCAATAAAATAATATATAGGTATATTTCTTTTGCCGTTTTTATTTTAATTATGAAATAAAATCTATTTTTTTTCAAGAACAGAATTTATGACGCGACTATGTATACTTTTGGAATCGAGAATGAAATAAAAACTCTTGCGAATTCATCTTCGACATTGCCGATAAATAATGAAACAAAATGCTCGCAAAATTATCGCGAAATAGAGAAGCGCTCCGGAAGACAGTACTGACCCGGGTGTATCCGTCCGGATTCGGATGCGGGTCCGCGATGCAGCAGGTCCTTGACAAAGATACCCTCCCTCATGTTGCCGCAAACGTTGAAACCCAGACCGGTGAAGTCACGGCTACGCAGACTGACCAGGCTGACCCTGGTGGCCTTGGGCTGTAGCAAGAAAACAGTCGGGTTGATTGTTACACGGGCGATGAAAACTCCACTACTCGCACCACGGGAGCCGCATTATTGCGAATAGGTCGTGCTCGCCGATCACCGTGTACGTATACATGTGTGCGCATATGTGTGCGATATGATGGATTTGTTGAATCCGCTATTCCCGAGCGCGATTCGACCGAGAAACGATCAATGAACGGGAACCTTGCCGTTGACAAGCTAATAACGCAGAGACAAGTGGATGAAGGCGAAATACGTCATATTCTTATGAAAGAGAAGTCGACGTCCATTGACAATGTTATTACATCCGACTGTGTCATGTATATAATATCCCAGCTGGATATTGTATACATGACGCAGCCGGATATAAATTATGGCTGATAGGTATCCGAATTTTCGGATTCTTAATGAAACGACGCAGGATCGTTTAGATCGGACATTTATTTCAGATTACTCATCTTCGTTGGCATGTTCTTCTATCTGCAAAATTATATCTCATATTCTCATACTTTTATTTTTAATCTCTTCTCATTTGTATTTTCAAATTTATCTTCATAAATATTTTAATAAGCAGATACGTGATAGTCTTATAATAAAATTTAAATATGCTTGAAAGAGAGATATTGTTCTTCTACATATCTATCTATTCTATCTAGATTTACAAAATTCTGGAAATTGTCCTTAATCCAACTTTTTCTTTGCAAGAAAAACATTTCGAAGTCAGATTAGATCATAGGGAAATTATAAATATAAATGTTACACACCTTCATCCACCTCATCCTGCAATTATCACGTCGCTATTATTGCGTGACTAAACAAGGACTATTATCGTGACGCTTCAAAGTTCGATCGCGAGATTTATTGCCCATCTGGCGCGATAATTTAACCGTTCAGGCTGATAATATTCAATTAAAGCTACACACTGAAATATCATTTTATCATATTTATGTATTTATATTGTGTGAATGAAACTATTTTCTTAATGCGGAAAGGATCAATCATGGTGCATCTAAAAGATCTTCGTTACGCAATATCGAACTTTAGGTGGCAGGCTAAATGTAGTTCAAAGATTTATGAGATAATTAATATTTCCACAGGTTCAAATGATTTACCGAGATGAATAATATCGCCATCCATCTTATTTAAATCCCTCTGAATACCGGGAATAAATTTAATATTTCTCCCGTTAATTTCTCATTCAATTATTTTAATACAAAGAAAAATAAACAGACCGCTGTTAAGATTAGGATTGACCGATTATGAATGAAGTGGCGTTCCTACATTTATCAAAGAAAAGAAAAAGATAGAGAGCACTCACTCCAACACAGGAGTCGTCAAGAGTTCGGCGTTTATCATTGCGGATCGCCGAGCCGAGTCCCAAGGACGTCCACGGTGTGGACCATCGCGTGGAGTCCTTCGCGGGTGTGTCCCCGGGTACAACCGATGACGGTCTCTCCGCGGCGCGGCTGACCGCCGCAGGCGTGGCGTCCTTGAAGCAAGGATTGTCGAAGGCGTATGCATCCTCGGCGATCTCAGGATCCGTCACCAGCACCAAGTGTTTACCTGCGAAAATAGACGGTAATGTTTGATAATTCCATCAGCTGAGATCAGTTACGTGGACGAGGATCGACGCAGAATATCATTGTCGTCCTCTGGAAAAGAGCCTGATTAATATCTCTTTCTCTCCTCTTTAATTTAATTTAATTTCTCTCGATATATCGGGGGGATTTAAAAGGATAAGAAACAACGAAGAGTATCATTATCAAAGAATATTAATACCCAGGTAGAACAAAAATTATAATGACATCAAAATAATACTGAAACAGCGATAAAATGACATAATAATGACATTTTGACATCTTTGTGACTTCTTGTATTATCTTGTTCTATATGGGTATTGTCGCCCTCTGGAAAAAAGCCTTAATTAATATCTCTTTTTGTCCTCTTTCTCATTTCTAATTTCTCTCGATCGTCGTCGGAGGGGCATTTAAAAGCAAGGACTTACGCGAATCTGTCTCCGATAATCCTCGTAAAGCACGTTTATTGCCCGTCGCAGCATTCACGCGGCAATTCTACGCGGACACTCGTCGCAGCACGCGAGTGGAATCGTAATCGCGACATGACTCATTAGCATGGTACGTTACTTATAGAACGTATAGACAATCGTGTATCTCCGGACACGCACGCGCGCATCCAAATACGGTGTACCGGCGTATCAACAGGAAGGAAGCGCATTCTTCGAAACCGCCCGTGTCCGTCCCGCTGCGTATCCGACAACTGACCACCTGACCCGACCGTATCCAGGCATACCACGTATGATACATTTGCGTCGGACGGCTGTCTCTTTCAGGTGTAAGTTTTATAATTATTTTCATAATCATTGCAAATCAACAGCTGAATATGTAGATACAATTTATTTATTCCGTCATTTGTATGCGCGAGTGGATTTTAATTAATTTTATTGCATTTCATTTCCATTTTTATTTTACTTTTATTTCAGTTCCCAATTCTCTCTTTCTCTATTTTTTGTTATTGCATTTTACTTGAATTATTATTGCTTTTATACTGTCTATTTTTCTTTCTTTTGTAATAATACGTCTTTATGCTTTAATGTCCTTAGGGGATATAATGCTAGAGCGTCTAATAAATAATGATTTGATTCTCTCTTTCTCGCCCCCTTTTCCTCCTCCGCAATCGTCCTGTTCATACATTCGTGTAGCAATTCTCGATTTAATTTAATTCCCAGGAGGAAGTCCTCGTCATTTTTCCTCCTCAAACCGGATACAGTCGCAAGGAAGCGGCGAATACAACAAATCGTGGTGGTGTCGGCGCCACGTGCGAAGAAACTCTGGACAGAAACACGGACATTTGTCACGATATATCCCAAGCGCGAATTCACGCGCGACTAAAAAGGTTTCTTCTTCCTTTTTTTTTTACTCAATCGCGCGCGTGCACGACGATGTTGCGCAAGGATGTCCCGAATTTTTCCCCATCGACACGACGGGCGCGACATTCCTCGAGTCGCGCTTTCGCCGCGCATTCGCGGAGCACCTACGCATTTGTTTATTTATCGGCGTCCGCATGTTCGCGCGCACACGCACGAGTGTACACGTATTGCTCTTCCACTCCTTTTCCCCCCTTTCTCTCTCTCTCTCTCTTTCCTCTCTTCTCGTTTCCTCCGTATTGCGTAACGGACAATGAGGCGTGTAATCGTGCCCGGTATGCACAATGGAGGCGACGCCTCGACTTGGAAGGCTGCGCGGAAGATCGACCGATGGGGGAGAGGATAAAAAAAAAGGAGGGAAAAGAGAAGGAAAGCTCTTGTTCGAGAGGAGCCGGCATGAATTTACGGCGCGTGCCGACGCGTCGTATATTTCTCTCACCGGGCAAATCCTGCCGAGTAAATGAAATATTTAAAGCCGCGAGCGCGCGCGTTTTTATGATGCAGATGCGCCTTGTGGGGGGAGGGCAAAGAGAGAAGGGGCATCGATATGCCTACCGTGAAATGACGCCGCATACTTTCGCATTGCCGATGCGCGATACCGCGAAACGGCTCGGCTTGCCGGATAGAATTTTTTCAGAGAGAGAAAGAGAAAGGGTGAAAGAGAAAGAAAGACAAAAGGGGAAAAGAGGGGATTCTGCACCGGGATAAAACGGGTGGAAATATTTTGGTGAAACTAATGAAGATTTTCTCTGAGCCGACAGTGGTTCGTCGCTCTTCTCATTTCGGGGATTTCCCGGAAAAATCGATAATAAGAACAGTGATTCGGAGTGACGAGATAAGAGTGAAATGAAATTAATTCAATTTTATGTCATTTTCCAGCCGCATTTATTTGCATTGTCGACAAAGTTAAGAAGTTAAGAAAGTCAATTATGTTAATTAAATTTAATATTTCTATATTTTTCTATATTTCTATATAATATAGTTATATAATTTTTTTAATAATAGTTTTACGTTAACTGCAACTATGTACAAACACGTAACAGTAAAACCATGTTTTTTTTCCGTTCAATTACCGTAGTTTTGTCTCATAATTACTGACTGAAATACAGTAGCCTCGAATACATAATGTTTGGCATGTTGCGTAGGCCATTGAGTGGCCGATATATGCGATTCAGCAATGTGTCAGCATACCAAACAAGCATTCTGTTTTCCATATTCATGGCTTGAATGACAGAATTCCGCCAATAATACCGCGAACGGCGTATTTTAAATAAAATTGAGCAAATTCAGTAAGAGAATCAAGAAAACGTAAACAAATCAGAATAAACACATCTTAATTAATTTTCACAGAACTAATCGAGACGATATAAAGATTACGTATGATTTTTCTAATTTCCACGATTCTCAATCGTTGTTTTGCACAGAATGATCCGTTCCGCGAATGAACGAAAGATCACCTCTCGCGTTTCTATCCCCGCTCGTATCTCGGAATCGTATCCCGATGATATCCCTCGCGATTCGCCCACTTTCTCGCGACGATGCCTCCTGCGTAAAATCGACGTTTCATCGGAAACGAGGCGTGCGGCAAAACGCGCGCGGTAACGTCAACAGCTCTAACGGGGTTACGGCGTCGCGTATTGTTTTGCGGCGTGCATAAAACGCGCCCGCGGCGATACGACACGGTCGAGGAATACGAATGGCCGTAAAGGCGCTGTCGCAGCGACTATTTTCCCTCTGTCCCTCTTCCACTCGGTTCCAGGCCGGAGATTTCTTATCGAGGCACCATCATCGCGCGGTTGAGACCGCTACGCCTCTGCGAGGGACGCCAATGGGCGCATACCATGGACGCCAAGGTGAGCTGGCTCGCTCTCTCTCACCCTGCGTCTTCCTCTCTTCTTCTTCTTCTTCTTCTTCGTCTTCTTCGCCGTGAGCTTCGAATCGTGATCCACACACCCTACCATTATTTCCGACCGCGTTGCTCTTATCGAGATCCAACTCATCTGCTTCTCGTTTCGTCTCGGGAGCTCCTCTCGGCGGGACGCCGACATGATCGCGGCCGCGGGTGACACTTCTTTTAGGAAGAAAACACTTTGTTACGGTGAGCGGCCTAATCTCTAATGAACACCTGGGATAACGAGAAAATGCTTGATAATGATCTCGCCGCGAGAAAAGTTCGAAATTTACATGCCGAGATATATTTTTCACGGCTAATATTTAATTATTATATGTATTATTTAAAGAAAGTTTTTTTTTACAATTTTTAATTATTTTTAAAATTGTTCGTAAAATTATTTTTTTATTATATTAATTTAAGTGTCTTTAGATTACTGTTGCCGAATTAACTTATTGGGCTTAATTGCGTAGTTACGAAGAATATCGCACGAGACACCAGACGATTTTGAGAATTGGAGAGACCATTGTTGCCTGCGGATCTTCTCAGCGATTAAAACGCGCTTTACTTATGTGTAAATATTTAATGTGCTAGTTTCGTGACCGACCGCCGTTTTACAGGCAACAGTATAACGCGATGATGTCGACCGTTGTGGAAGATAATGGCCTTTTGCGAAAGAGAGCCCGGAACGTCTCTAAGTGGAAAGGCTCGCGGAATCTCGGTCGCACATGTTTCTTCAGTCATTTTTTTTTTTTTCAAATTCGCCTCAAAGATGGATGATCGGCAGAAAAGTGTCACGAACTCGATGCAAAAAAAAAACGAATTTTGATTGACTGACGCAATTTCGGTCTTACTATTTATAATTGCACGTTTCTTAAATGCAACGCGATTTCTGCGACGTTAAATTTTAGTTCACATTCGACGGACACGTAATGTGAAACACGTATAGCCGCGAAGAATTTTTGCGTAAATAGATCGTCCCGACTCCCAAGGCTAACAATAAGTGGCGGGAAGATAAGCGGAGAGACGTTAAAAGAAACTAAATTTGTGTCATAACCGCGGGTGTCAAACAACGATAAAACCGGTTACTTCGAGCGAGTTTCAAAGTTGGGTGCGTAGTGGGTGCAGCCGAGCTTATTTTTAAATTAAAATTATCTATATGGATTATACTGACAATGAGTCATTTACAGTGTCCCATATATATAAGGTTTGTTCGCATCGCATGTTCCAACATGTTCCTGTTTGCCCCAATGCGCTTTAATACGGTGCCCGTTGGATAATGCAACTCTTTGGAGCACATTGGAGCATGCGTACGGTGACTATTCGTTCTATATTACAGAGGACATTCCTTTATTTTAGTGTCCTTTAGATTTATTTTTTTTCTTGGAAACTCACTTTTGTCCTTTATTTCTGAAAAGTCTTATAAAATGTCCTATACTGAGAAACTCGTAATGTCAAATTATACTCAGTTTGAGTCATTTTTAACTATTCCACAGGTCGCCACTGCTCCTATTCAATATTTCATTAATTTTTACTAAAAGGAAGGTAAAATTTTGAATTATATGAATATGAATTTATCTAATTTAACATGGAAGTTAAATTAGATAAATTAATAACATACTAAAGGCTTACTCAATATGTCGCTAATTATATCTCATTGTTTTAATGAAATTAACCGAATATTGAGTAGGAGCAATGGCAATCCATAGGTGTTTACAGTGCATATTTCAGTCTTTATCATCTTTGTATATTTTGTATAATGTTTAAATAAAAATGTTTCTTTTTTTATATATATTTTATATATAATTGTTTTAATTTACAAAATTTTACTTTTTTTCATAAATATATATGTATATATAAATATATATATATATATATATATATATATGAAAAAAAGTAAAATTTATATATATATATATATTCAAGAAAAAATATTAACAATAATAATAAATTTACTTTGCACTTTGTGGAAGAGAATAGATAGCGGTGTCCTTGATTTTTCTCAAAGAAATATGGTCACCGTAGGCATATGTTGCGAACAAACCTATATTCTACTGGTATCTCGTTCCTCTTTCCATTTGATAAACCGCGTTCGCGATGTTGCGACGTTTTCCGCAAATGAATAATTAATTCAATGCGGCATTATAATTACGGCATTACGTCTTCGAGAAATGTCCGTGGAGCCGGGCGTAATTTTGCGCGCCGGCATGAATCATGCGAACTGCGAGTCTCTTCGAGAGCGCGTCCTTGTCGATGCGAAATGATGCAGATTTAAGACGCGTTCGCGCATTGAAAAACAGATAAGGAGCGTAGGATAGTATCTTTTGATACTGCACTTTGTTTTCGGAAAAGGAATGACTCTGAAGATTAAAAAAAACTCTTTTTCTCTTTCCTGTGATTTTCTGGACGGAAAGTAAGCCTCTTATTTTTACCTGGAGAATTTCCCGCGCAACCGATTGAACGAAGTGCGATTTTTAGCGCCCGAAGAGAGAAAAGGAAAACTCGACGGTGCGTTTGAAGGTAGGAACGGCGCGAAGTACTCTTGTTAGCCTTGCGCAATCTTCCGTGAATTACGAGAAGAAACTCAAGCGACGCGCCCCGGAGCAGCACGCGCAAGCAATTCCGTCCACACTCCAGTGATCTGGTATTTAGGTACGGACCTGCCGCATCGCATAGCATGGCATGGCATGGCATCGCATCGTATCGCATCGCATCGCATCACGGCCGGTTCGCCATTCTTCAAGGTCACGTCGCATCGGCCGAGGTCGTCGGCGCGGCGCGGCGTAGAAAAAGGCGGTGCGCCATAAATATTGGGCCCGATACGTGACGATCATCGGCTTCACCTCGTTCCACCGGTGGTCCAAAGATGGATGTAAGCGTAGCGGGGATCGAAGACCAGGTGGATCAATCGGCGCGGCACCCGTTGTACTCCCTGATCCCCGAGTAGAGATCCAGAATGGACACAAAACGGTAAAATAAAACAGTATAACAAGAAATTAGAAACGTCACGTTCTCTCGTGAGCGATGTGAAGTTCTTGGTGAATTACAAATATGCATTCGACATTTCCGGAAAAATTTTTGAATTCACGTATCTCAAATTTTTTTGTCCAATAAATTTAAAATAACCCCGACCTTTAAAATAACGAACGACGGAAAGAGATCGATAAAAAAATGATATTTAAATAATTTATATTATTGTTATTTATATTATTGTTATATTTTTAAATAATTAACTTCCTAAATGTGTGCTTATTATGATTGCATTCTTGATCCTTTCACGATATTTTAAATAAGATCATATAGATTAATATCATTCTTTGATTCAATGATCATTCTCAAAGATCGATAAAAACGATATTT
The DNA here is from genome assembly GCA_021460005.1 of Tetramorium alpestre. Lineage (NCBI taxonomy): Eukaryota > Metazoa > Arthropoda > Insecta > Hymenoptera > Formicidae > Tetramorium > Tetramorium alpestre. The sequence goes on from JAJVSH010000051.1 coordinate 635,404, forward strand.
AAATAATTTATATTATTGTAAGTTATATTTTTAAATAATTAACTTCCTAAATGTGTGCTTATTATGATTGCTCTTGATCCTTTCACGATATTTTAAATAAGATCATGTGGATTAATGTCGTACTCTTTGATTCAATGATCATTCTCAAAGGTCGTTTGAGTAGCATGCTTTGTATGATAGTGCAGGAATAGAGACCATAAGTAATATCGTCAATTCATCATCGATCATCACTCATCGTCGTCTGTAAGCTGAACTTGATCTCTTGGCCTATTTGATCTGATTCTTGACGGTAGATCTGTATAATGACGGTGTCGCTTTGTGACAGTGGTAAACACGTTGAAATGAGTCGCAGAATTCATGTATTTTGCATCAAAATCTACGTACGTGTACGATTGACAAATAGCTTACTGCATTTTTTATCATGTTTTTAAAAAAAAGATATGTGAAATTTTGCAATACAACTTCTTGCGGCTCCGAACTGCATTTTATATAAATAGCACTTTTTGCTTGAAAAACTGCGTTATTCTGAATATATTGTAATAAATAGATATTACGCGCATTTGTCGTCTCGAAGCAATTTTACTAAGTGTGCTGCAATTTCACAGTCGTTCCGAAAACGATTTGACAATTTATTATTATCGCTAACGGTTACGTCGATTTACAATCAAACGGCTCTAAGAGGAACGCCTTTTTAGAATCGATTCGCGACGATTTCGCTGGCAGGATAAATAAAGGTAATGAGTCGGCCATGGAAACGTGTAATCAATGCTACGCGTGGCAGCCTGTTATACGTTCCATAGATTCAAAGATTATTGGTGAACGTTATTAACTGACTCTTGTCTAATCTGGATTGCATTCGTTTTATCACGATCCCAGCATTAAGACCTACCTTGTACATTAATATTATCGTATCACAGATAAATCTCCAGAATCCTGTTCAAGGATTCATTATCTTTCAACGTATTAACGGTACGAACAAGCCAACCAATTAAAGCAGACAATCATATTGATTGAATCATATTGTACAAATGTAGATCTTTCTTGATATATTCATAGTGCGCTGAGAGAAAAATATAGTTACTTTTCCCAACCAGAATTTTATAATATTTCCAACAATATAATTAACTTAATTATATGCATCATTATGTTAATCATAATTATGATTAGAAGTATTATAAAATTGTTGTTGGGATTCAAAAGTAACTATACTTTTCTTTCAGTGCAATATGTGAAAAATATGAAAAAAAAGGAACACACAGCGAGGAACCGTAGGTTCTTCCTAAACTAGGCGCTTGTCAATTTTTAATCAAAGTGACAGAAACATTGGAATTATTGTAAAATCTCCAATAAAGTTATCGCGAAAGGGTTAAAGCGAGGATCCGTAATGATGATGATGATACAACAGTAACGAGTCATGAACTCGATTGCGGTTCAACATTATAAACGTAGCTCACTAAGTTCTCTCATTTTCTCTCTCCTACCGGAGAAAGAGAAAAAGACGCGGTGCATTCGATAATAACACCGGTTCGCTACTATCCACATTGTACGGGCAGCGTACTCGGATTCCTGAGGCCAGCGGGGGAAAGGAGCTATGCAAGGTATCAGGGATCCGTGAGGAGGGAGGGGGGACGGTCCCCCTGAGGCGACTCCGCGGCGGAAGAGAAGGGCGACGGGGATCGCGGCGCGGCACGTCGGGGGTAGGGGAATGACAACAGCCGTGATTATGCAGAAATGCGAGGCGTGGCGTTCGTAAAAGGAGAAAAAAAAAACCCCGGGGACGCCTTAACCGAAGTCCGTGTATTCGTATCGCGGCCGCGAGACGGCTGAAAACGCGCGCGCGTTGAGGACCGGCGCGGGAGGACGGGAGTTCCGAATGTTTCTCTCCCGCGGAGAGAAACGTCCGTCTCGTGACGAGACGACGCGCGATGCTGCGACGTCGGGGTAACGGGAGAAACTCGCCTTTTCTTACCCACTTTCCGGAATTCGCGACGGAAGGGACGTCGCGCGGTCTGGTGGAATCGCCGCGGTTTGTTCCGCTTCGCGACCGAATCGGGAATGCGGCAAGTTCGTTGCGCCGCGGCGGCGGCTCGTTCCCGCGTGGACGCGCACGTGATGCTCGTGGAACAAGCGTGAGCTCGCGAAGCCGACGTCGTGAGAAATTGGAGAACATGCGGCGCTTCGTTATCCCTTCGGGGCCCCCGTGATCGAGTCGCGACGCAGCGCTATGCAACGGTATATGAGAGAATAATTCGTTTATCTATTCTATTACATGCTCGATCGCATATCAATGACCGCTCGTTTCTTCACAACTATTAAAGAAACGAGTAAAAGCCGTTTATTGATAGTATTATATATATAGTTATATATATAGTTATATATATATATATATATTATATATATAGTTTATTGATAGTTTTAATTGTTATTCATTATGCAAATATCCCTCACTTTTGCTGCGATTATCAATAATTAGAATTGGACAAAAATTATAATGATTAATACAATATAATTTAAAAGACCAATCATTTTTGTTAAGTTTTTATGTGTCTTTGATTTAGATATATTATTATAAATTAGGTTTTATAAATTTTTCCAAAGCTGAGAGACACGAGAAATAAACAAATATCTTTGCCTATTTATCTATATTAATAGCTCGGACTATTTTACGTCTCACAGCATCTCGATCGCGATGATAAGAGAGATACTAACGTCTTGTTATAGCATTTTCCTATTTCGCGTTTTTGTGCAGTTATATCGTGATTGTAATCACGATAATATGATACTGTAAGTTGGAAATAATTTTCGTAAATTTTTACAAAGCCAAAAAATACGAAAAAAAATATATCCAAGTTACTATCTATTCCAATAACTTGGACTAGCTCGCGTTATTTTGCATCTCGCGTAGTCTCGATCGCGATGATAAGAAGCACAACGCCTTGCCATGGCATTTCCCTATCTCGCGCACTCGAGAGCTTATTGTCGCATGTCGTAGTCACATGTCGCCGCAGCCACCATCAGGCTTATAACGCGCGCGATAACGTGCCATTATCATCGTTATTTACACCGTACGTGCGTCGCGGCGGAGTATACGTACAAACACACCACGTTCCTTCGAGGCCCGCCGTTGTCACCGTTAACGATCGGAACGCCGCATTGGAATCCCGGCGGCATTGATAATAAAATATCAAACGACGAGACACCTGAGTTACGTCTTCATGTGACAAGCGAGCGACCGCGTTCTCTCTCTTTCTCTCTCTCTTTACGATTTAGCAAGAAAATAGCTGGATTAACATCCCTACGAAATCCAAAATTCTGCCATATAGAAGCAACACGCTCGCCTTATTTATTATTCGTTGGATCATTATTTTCTATGCACCTACGGGAGACTCTCGATTTTTCCTTTGCTCTCACGGCCATCGGTTACCCCTATCCCCGTTTGCAACTCTGTAATGACATGTTAATCGCCGGTATCATATGCGCGCGACGGAGATAGCCGAACCGTTAAGCATTATAATATCTCCCGTTTTTGCTGAGCATGAAACTCGTGTTGCCACGTAGAAAATTAAATTGCATACATGAGAAAGCGCGCGCGGAGATGCATGACTCGTAAATCACGCTTCGAAATGCGAAGATGAGGAAGAAACGCCGCGCCGGAAAAGTAGGAGACTTTCATCAAACAAGGTGATCCTCGCCAACCCACGGTTCTCGTCAAACCGAACCGGGGCAGAGCAACGTGTGGGATTGCTTTTCATTATGTAATTTCAGGCGGTCGTGTGCCTAGGAACACCGCGTATTGATCTCGGCGGGAGATAAAAAGACTATTCCCCGCGTTCTTTCACGTGTCATAATCCGTTTCAATCGAGGAATAAGTGGGATCGGTTTGAATGAGCGCTCGGGCAGAAGTACAACTCCGCGGCTTATTAAAAGATATATTTATTGTATCTTCCTCCGGGAAGAGATATGGCGTGTACAAAGCCTTTTCATCCTCCTTCCTCTAAGCCGTTCCGGATGCATCAGAATGAAAGAAAGATAATTGTTCCGCAATTTGCATGTATGTGCTAAATATCCGGCAATGCGAAACCTGCTAAAGACATTTATTAATGAGTTGCAGTTGTCTAATGGACGAGCGAAGGATTGATCAATGCGGAAGAGATACCGCGATACGAAAAGAAAAATTCAACAGGAATTATTAATTATTGAAAAAAATTTTCACACGACTTTAGGAGCAGAATTTGCAAATGTTGAAAAAATTAGAGCGACTATCGATCTAGGCATCAATTGTTATTATCAACTTGATATATGTTATACTTATTGTATCATAAAAAAGTTTTCAATATAAAATCTGAAATATGTACATACAACGTTTTATATTTACGATAACAATACACATTGTTATGTTTAAAACGTTCATTTAATTTCTAAAAATTCGAGCGGAACATTCGAAACATTTTCAATATTTACATTTTATAAATATTTATACTTGTGTAAATATTCAAAGTGTAAGTATTTCAAGTGTTTTACTCAATTACATTAAAATAAAACTAAAAAAATTCATTGAATAGAGCAAAAAGAACATTACATTTCTGAATCTTTATAAATTTTCTGATTAAAATTCGTGATTTTTTTGAAAAATCGGACTGTTTCAATTAGATTTCAGAGTTTTCTTTGTTGAAATAATGGAAATATTATATTGTTTGCTTTCTAATATAGAAATACGTATCACGTAATATGCAATTTATAAAGCATTTTTGCATGAATAACATGCAAAAATATTAATTCGGTGTTAAATTTCGAACAATTATTTCTTGTTAATAGAATCGAAGAACAAATAGGCTCCATAACTCGAAGAAGTTTCCGCACCTTTGTGTACAATTTTAGATTTCATCGATGAGTAAATACGAGTATGCTAAAAGGAACGCGTTTACTATTATTATGTAAGAGGTGCGTGTCAAGTGACAGTAGGTTGTCAGCCGCCAGTTTTATCTTTTACTGCATCGTCTACAATTGGTAGCCTTCGTATTGCCCTACTTTAGATAGCAGCTCACAGCTTGTTGTTAGATACACGCCATTTGTCGTAATTTTCTGTGTGCTTTTATTTTCTCAAATTTTAATAGAAATTTATCATGCGATCAAGAAATTTTAACGCCGTTCTTCGTGCGTCTTTCGTCAGAATCATTGTGAAATTTTTAAATTTAATAGATGAGATCTTTTAATTAGTCGAGTAACTCTTACGATTTTAATTAGACGTATCCTATTATTCTTCAAATAATATAATTTAAAACAGCACGTTACGTAACACACAAATAAAATTTTATTTTAGCCTTTATCAGCGACGAAGGAAACATCTATCGAGAGAGAAAAAGGAAGAGAAGGGGAGAAAAAGTGACATATAAAACGTAAATGAGTGCTGCGGCAAACGAAAAGTTGGACGAAGTACCGCTCCACGGAATTGATCCGTGCAGAACTGAGGTGAATCGATCAACATTCCCACTACGGTCATTCTCCTTGGAAAAATGCGCGCCGGTAGTTGCGAAAATCATGGAACACCCGGTGTAAGGCGGACCGTACGTGTTCGCCGAACTCCCCATTCTACAAAGTCGGGTCGCGAAACCCGTTCGCCGATATCTCGCTCATACGCGGGCAAAATAAAGCGGCGCTCTTATGCGGTCCTGCATTCTGCGCCCGGATTCCGCGGGTTCGCTCCGCTTTACCTCCTTCTTCCCTCCCCCCCCCCTTCCCCGTCACCGTGGTTCAATGGAACCGCGTGTACAATGCAATTTTGCCTGTGCGGTGCCATTGCCGTAACGATGCAGTTACTCTTTCCTCTCTACGCCCACGTCTCGCTATGGCTCTACGAGATGGATGGAGCGGCACACGTGTTCGAATCGATCTTGAGAGAGATTAGCCTAATCTCTCTGAGAAAACAAATTTCATCGTGTTGGGACGGTCAACAAAAAGCTCATTTTATCGACTCTAATTGAGGAGTTTGTTCTCGATCCCTCGAAAAGCGGAATTATTATATTAGCGGTAATAATAATCACGATTTTCAAACTGTTCTCAAGCGAATACTTATGATACATAAAATTAACGGTTTTTCTCCTAAAGAGTCTTACGAGACTCTGCTCTACATTGGAAAAAAAGATTGATTATATTTATAGGTCACTATGACAAAATAATTTTATAAAAATAAAGTAATCATAATTATTATCAAATTTTATTATTATATTTGATAATAATAATTAACTTTATTAGCAAAAATTGCATTACTAAATGCATCTTATAAATTTATCTAGAATCTTTTTTTTTTCAGTGTGTCACAAATCTAACTTTAATAGTGCAATGAGCTTTCGCAAGAAATATTCAATAATTTTTAAAGAAAGAAATAAATTATTGATACATACGATTTCAATATATTCACTAACATATGTATGTGTCTCAATACTCAATATATTCTAAGGTTAAAGATCTATGAGTAAGAACAGTTCGGAATTCAACAATCGTCTATCGTTGTCACAATGTTAACAAATTTGCAAACTGCGAGCGAGATCTGTGAAATTGGGTAAAGGGAAATCCCGATGGTGCGGCCAAATTTCTCATTCCAAAGGTGTTCCAAAAGCGTATCTATGGGTCCTGATACTCCACTTTATCTCGTACAGGAAGACGTTATTACCGTCCTGATCGAAAACTTTGCCGCTCCAGTTGAGATGCTCAAATGGGCGCGCTTCTGCGTCTAATAGAAGAAAAGCGAAAACCCCCATCGGGCGAGTGGGCTCGGCCTAGCATACGGTTCTTTTTTTCTTCCTCCTTTTTTTGTGCGTCGCACAATGCTCTCGTTTGTTGAATGAAAATTGGACAATGCACGTGTCCTCGCGCGCGCTAGCTTGTGTGCGAGTGTGAGTTGATTACAAGCACCTCGTGATTCATGGAACTGCGTCACTTCGCATTACCGCAGCCGCGTATTTAATAGAATAATACAGTTGCCGCAAAGAGAGACATCCTGTCGAAACGCGCATATGTACGAGAAAAGACGATAAAGTGACTTGCACAACAAAATCCCTGTGAAAATAATCGGTTTATTCGCTAAAACCGTTGAAGGCTCGAAACGCAGAATATCTTTTTTTCCGTTAACTTGCAAGGATTCCATAGTAACACGAACATTCTTATCTAAATAATTAAAAATACAGAAAGATATAAGACAGAGAATTATAAAATATATTCCGTGATAACGCGAATGTCCACGTTTGAATAATTAAAAGAAAACGTTGGAAACATAGAATAGGAAATAATAAAATATGTCAAAGTTACAATTTATAGGCCGGACGTTTCTATCGCATTGCAGCTCATCGCATTTTAATGCAAGTCGATGACACAATGCTATCTTATTTTTCCTACCAATGATTCATACAAGATTTCTCATTTTAATTAATTATTCTGCGTGGTCGAGTAACGCTTGGAAATATAACAATCGTAACAACATATGCAACCTGCTCCTTCGGTCGCGACGCGATTTTTAACCGAGCATTTATCGCGTCGATGCGCGCAATGTAGGCAACGAGCGTAATTCGTGGGTGAGCTATTAATCCATTTTCTCGGCGCTTCAAGATTTCTTACGCGCACGCCGAGAGCTGCTGCCGAGCCAAATGGAAGGTGTGGGAAACTCGCAGACCAATTCTCATACGAGTCCGTTCCAGATTCGAATGCGATTCGCGAGTCGTCTTTGCTTTTACCGCAGCCGACGAATTTCGCGGATGCATCTCTCGTCACCGATAATTTCCTTCGCACGCTTTCTCTCCCACCGCCTTGACTCTCCCTCAATTACGCAGAAGGAAGGAATATTCAACCCTTTGGAGGCGAATTTGCAAATTCGCGAATCGCTTACAATTGAAATAATTTTCAAAGAAAATGTAACAATTCACAATTTTCCAATTTATAATTTTGCAATCAGCTTTACCGTGACGGTTTTGCATGATCTTTAATGATTATTATCTCGTAGAAATTGTGTGAAAAATTTATATTTTTCTACACTGAAAAAAATTCTAAACTTATAAGATGCATTTAGTAATGCAATTTTTGAAATACTTAGTTATTATTACCAATTATAATAATAATAACAAAACGTTTGGTAATAATTATGATCAATTCATTTTTTATTTATTTAACATTATTTTGTCGTAACGACCTATATTTAGTTGAAACTATTTCACAAGATTGTTGGTAACTTTTATCAAGACTGGATTATTATAACCAATCTTTTTTTTCAGTGTACGTCTGCATGATTGTTGCATTTTTCTTGTCAATGCGATGCTGTACGTGAAAAGTACAATTTCGGAACGATGATTCAACCTCTTCTATCTCGAGACTTGCACTCTCGCGACATATAAGGCGTCGGCCTCTTCAGCCTTAAGGTCGCGACTAATCGCCGTGATTAAAACGATGTCTCGCATTTTTACAATCTGTAATCACTGCCCACACCACCCACTGCCGTAACACCTGTTATGTCCCTGGCGCGCCATTTTAATGCGTTTTATTGCCACCTTTACGACACCTCGGCATTCTACTTTCTCATCTGGCGATGTACTTTAAATCAATTTCCCGTGAGTGTACGCACATAAAACGGAGAAAAATTCGTTTAGCCGTTCGAGGAAACGTGCAAATGATCGCGGGAAGTCTTAACGACGAGATTAATGTTGTCTATATCGTCATGCGAGTCAAATTGTTCCTTATTGTGCGGAAACGTTCTTTAAAATTATCAAAATGTAATCGCAAATATAATTAAACATCGCAAGGAGAAGATACGTAAATCTCAAAATACAGAAAACGTGACTGACAATAAAATTATCCAAAAATTCTGACAGATCCTTAAAAGAACTGTCCTTGGAAACAACTCGAGTTGAGGCCTTCGTTTATCAACAACATATTGATATTTATTTCGATACGTGTATACAGATATATAAAATTTAAAATAATATGCCGAATTTACTAAACTTTTATAGCTTCGATCGGAAGCTTGAAATAACGGAGCAAAACTGAACGCGAAACTTGTAACTCTCATGCAAATCGGATACGATAATTCTGAAATAAGTGATATTTTTTTCAATTATCACATCTTTTTTTCACGCGTTGTCCCGTTTTCGTTTCCGTTCGATCGTTCACTCCAATTTTATATCAATTTCGCGCGACCCTCCCCGGTAAGGTCTGACTCTTTGTCGTATTAGATGTCTCAAAACATCCGATAGGATCGATACACTCCTCCACACGACAGAAGGATAAACAGAGGATAGCCATTACGTGTAAACCTAACGACGATCTGGCAATGTAGCGTGTTACGTACGCGTCTCGTTGCGCAGTGCCCGCATGTACCGGGTGTCTTTGCTCTCGTGCGGCGTATCTCGCGCGAACGTCTGTATCTCTCTTCCGCAACAACAATGTCTCTCATGCGAGATGCAAACGGTTTCGCGATGCCTATGCAAAGCGTCATGCGGATCGCACCGTAGTACGCCGTGTCCGCGCCGGCATACGACTACGTGAAAGTAATCTATTACCGCGGGAGAACCGGCCGGTTAAACGCCGCGAACCGCCGTGTGTTCCAGCACGCGAACACGCGTGTGCACGCGGAGATCACCGGGTGCCTCGCGCTCGCGAGAGGATCGAGTAAAGGCCGTGTCGCGTATCCAACGGATATGACGGAAACACGTGAGATGAAAGTCCGAACGTAAGCCGGGAATCGGTCCTCTATTATGGCGCTCGTTACATTGAACGTATTTGTTTTCGTTTCTGCGATATGCGTAATGGATATGCCGTTTCACAGTAGTGTAGAAATATTCCAGTGATATTGCTGTCTTAATTCATGAGACTTAATTTAATTCCTGATTTATCAGACTAATTCCTGATTTAGACTCAAATTATTTAACTCCCGTCTAGTGAAACGTTCTAATATTAGAACTGTCAATGATTAATTTCTATTATTTATTTATATTATATAATAAATGATTAAATTCATTAATTTACCTTCTTCCTTTACCTCCTTTTTCAAAGTGTAAACACATATTTGAAAAGAGGGATGAAAGAAAAAAGTAAATTGTCAATTTAAACTCAATTTAATCATTTACATATTGCAATAAAAGTTCACGGAAAATCTCAAAAAATGCATTCTATATAAATCTCCATAATTTTCATAAAAACTTATAGCCAATCATTTTGCCTGCTTTTTAAATAATGTTAAATCGATAAACAGATTTTTATCAAGAAAAAAAAGGAAAAGTTCAGCAACAGGTGCTCCAGTTTCAGAGAAATATCGTGTTCGATATTTCAGTCAAGACTCTTATTTCTTCGCCGCGTTGAATCGGTGACTCGAAAGACAACCTTAGACCTCGCATAAGTAAGGGACCCGGCGGTTTCAAAACGCGATGCGCGACGCGCGCACGCATATGCATACGCGTATCGCCGCGCAATGTGGCGTGCCTCGCGGTGCGGTATCAGACACAACGACCCGACCAGGGGACCCGAAGCCGCACTTTCTAAAGACCTTCGTCGGGTTTCGCCGGGGCTTGTCTATCGCCGGCCGCGAGTGCCTCTAAGGCGTACACGCCGCGTACAATGCCACCCATTAACGGGCGCCCCTGAGATCGGCCTTTCTTTCGACCTATAGCCGGGCCGGGCCGGGCGGATGATCCACGTTTTCGCTCGAAAACCGGTATCAGGCCGTGAGCGCGCGGTCGATCGACTTGCCTCCGCTTTTTCAGCCCGGAGGTAGACCGGGCGTATCCCGCGGCGCCCGATGAAGTCCGATCAGAACATATTGTGCCACCTTGGCCGTCAGGAATGTAAAATTCGGTGCGAGACCACCCCGCTCGCCAGCTCTCGACGGCACTCGTGATCGGGATAGGAATCTTTTATCCAATAATCGCTTCGTCAACGGTTTGTTAATTATTTACTCCTCGGCGCCGCGCCCTCGCCTTCTGGCGTTTTCACGTCCGGAGGATCCTCCGCGCGAGGAAACCGCGTCGGGACGGGACGCTGGTATGCTGCGGTGGCATAACTTCAGCTGTTTCGACATTCCGCATAATCGCCGCGTAGGAAATCATCCTTGCTTTCCGCTCTCGCAAGGGACTCTCGCAAGCGGGTCTTAAACGCCGTTGGCCTTCGCGTAACGTCGCGTCGCGTCGCCGTCGAGAGGATCAGAGGTATCCCGGCCCCTTATTTGCCAATGATGAGGTGCTCCCCCGTAGATGCGCCTCTGCCTACACGTAGTGACATTTACAACTTGCACCGCGGTGTGAATTACTTACTCGGACTTGCACGTCCCGCAGCCGCGACTTATCTCGCTCTCAATATTCGCGAGATGGTTTCGTGTCCCAGATGTTATTACTTTGAGATTGCGCGATTGCAATTTGAGACTAAATTAAAGGAAAAGGGTTCTAAAGGGACTATCACGTACAACTTAAAAATCTTTGTTTGCGTTGGGGAAAAGCATCGATAGAAGAGCAACTTATGTAATTGAAAAATATTGATATGTCAATAATATATGTGTGTATAATATGAATTCTAAGAATTTGTAATATATAAATTACACCCTAACATAGCTTTAAAGTTGCAAGGAAACAGAATAAAATTAGAGGTAAGAAAAGAAATTTTCTATTTTGAAATTCTCTTCACGAATTATTACGTTCCCTTTAAATTGATTTTATTTCGAAATATATATTTGTTTTTGAACCAAAGTAAAAAATCGAACTAATTAATTCGGAGTAGAGAAAGCGTGTGACTTAAAGCGTGATAAGCTTTAAGATCGATAATATGATTTTAATGATAAGCTACAACACGAGAGGATTAGAGGCCATATGAGAGCATGCAGACCTTTTATTCGAACGTGCATTTCACCGCTCGAGTGGAATCCATCACATATCGACAGAATTGCCGATCGATCTGCGTATTATTCTTCACAATTGCCTATACCAGCGTTTCCCAACCTGATCTCACCTCGAAAATCTCTACAGACCTACATTGCAAAATTGCACCTTTTAAGTCTAGCGAGGGCACAATAAGAAATCTGTATTTTTATAAAACTTGGAAGATCAGAATTACATATATACTAAAAAAAATTCTGGTTAAAAACGGACGAATCAGAAAATCTTATAGGATTGATAAAATATTCTGGTTACTATAATAGAAATTTTGGTTATTATAACAGAACTCAATAATTTATAATAACCAGAATATTTTATCAATCCTATAAGATTTTTTTTCATTTCGTCCGTTTTTAACCAGATTTTTTTTTCAATGTAATTGCCTCATGTCCGGACCTGGAGATTTAACTGGAAATATCGGCGATTTTAACGTATATTTGTTTCTACTATTTAGATATATTATATATTTATATATTTAAATATATTGCATAATTAAATGGTAAAAACATATATCTTGGAAAAAAGGATGAAGGGGGAAACAATAAATTGATGAATTTAATCAAAAGTCATGGAAAATCATAGAAGATTATAAACAGAAGTTATAAATTACAAACTGCTTGTTTTCGACTGCTCTGATAAAATTTTACTGTTAAATTCCAGATAGAACGTCTGCTAATTAATCAAGTTGACATTATCCTACGGATCCCCTGGTACACGAACTTTCCGCCACCGCTTTCCATCGTCGTCGAATATCGAGCATTCGCGTCGCCGGAGGATGAACGAGAACAGGTAGAAGAGGTAGATATACCTGCCGCTTCCGCGTTTCTCCTTAGGTACGTAAATCTTGTCGCGATTCGCGAACACTCGCGACGTTGATATCGCTCCTACGTAGGAATTCGCCGGGGAACCGACTATCCTACCCGCGTGCAAACACGCACACGCACGCCGTTGCTGTTGCCGCCGCCACGTTACAATGGCAGAGGTATTTCCTCCAAGAACGCGCATTCCTCGGGCCCCTTCCGTTTCGCGAAGTCACCACTGCCTCCGGGAATTCGGCCTCGCGGGAAATAACGCGTATGTTCGTAAAGGAAATTAATCGGCGCTTCTAAATACGCGGGAGAGTCGCTTCTCTCTCTCTCTCTCTCTCTCTCTCTCTCTCTCTCTTTCCATTCTTAAATTCGTCGTGCGAACGACGGCGATTCTTTTCTTCACACATACACTGAGAATCCTATTTTACAAACACTGTGTTTAACCTATTTAACAAAAAACTGTGAGCAACCAAATTTTTCAAGTAAAATTTAACCGAATTTTTTGTTTGAAAGATTTGATTGCTTTTTCGTTTATACAACAAAATAGGATTCTCAGTACACACTGAGAGAAAAATGTAGTTACTTTTGACCTCAACCACAATTTTATAATATTTCCAACACTAATTATGGTTAACATAATGATGCATATACTTAGGTTAATCATATTTCGTGTTAGAAGTATTATAAAATTGTGGCTGAGACCAAAAGTAACTAAATCTTTCTCTCGGTGCATCAATAACTCCCTGCCCTCGATATTTAGCGACGAAACGAAATATTCGCAAACGAAAGCGAGATTAGCGCCGGGGATTGATATTCGCACGCGTGTGTAACATCGGAATTTCGCCGGCGTCAAATATCGTAACAGATACCGGTATATTCGCCGCTCGGCGCACGGCGTGTTAAATTACTTTCACCGGTCGAATCGTACGTGCGTGGCAGCGACCACGCAAAAATCTCGGCAAAAATGCAGCCGATTGTCACGAGCCTGAAGCTGCGGGGAATGCAATTCTAATGAGATACGGCGACCCTTCGCGAAGATCGAAGAGCATTAATCTCTCGTTTCAATTATATCGGCAAGGAACAACCGCACACTCTCAGATAGATTGTTTACGAGTGAAACTTTTTCGCAACTTTATCACATTTCGCTGTATATCGTGAGATATCTAAGATATTAAATGTTGCTTGAATAACACATCTGTTATAAATAAAAAAAGATTTTTGCATCTTCTGTCGAAAATTTCTATTTTCTGTAAGAAACGTTTTTCTTCAATTGTAAACATTGTCTTTAGACATACTAAATGATTGTATCGTATTTTACTATATAATTCTAGAAGAGATGTAATATTTTTTTTACAATATATTTTCTATTAGAATTGTATATAAAATGTTAGAATACTAGAATCACTATAAATAGTTTCATTATAATCTCGAATTTTTTTAAGAGAATTTTCTATTTAGAAATCCTTTTAGCAAAAAAGTTTTCCGCAGGGACAACCTTCCATATCGAAGATCTCCGCTTAGAAAATTAGATTAAAGCGACCGGTCGCGGAACGGCCGCTCGATAAAATTCACGCGGAAATTTGCGCCGCGCGCGACTCGTTACACCAGTATATCATTCATATGGAAAGTGTCAAGGCATGTAAAATCACTTTCAATTCCTTTCCTAGAACGCCAAATTTTTCACGTCGTGCAACTTTAAGCGTTAATCGAACGTGACACGCATATCGTACGTTCTAATTGCATCGGAATGTTTATTCGATCGTCGCTTAAGCGTTTCGTCTGAATCGAACAAGTTACCTCGCACCTTTTTAAGAGAATTCATCGGACGGCGGAAAAAAATGAATACGTAGAATAGCCGAGAGTTAATGGAGACACCTTTAAAAATAGCCGTCAATTAATGCTCGAACTGGGATGTTCATCGAAGTGTGAAGTGCATCCCCTCCCGCTTCTACTCCTCTGAATGACGTTAGTGTATTGTTTCGCGACAGAGACTACGATGCAATCTATCTTTTCTAATCGGAAGAACAAGATTTCATTTTTTTCGAAAACAATATTTTCTAGTTTTATCTTCGAATGAAAGAAATGGTGTGTTTTATCGAACATCCCTAGATATGGAAAACGCAGATTCTCGACATTTAAACGGATATGTATTCAAAGAATGCGCATTCTTTACTTTATTCCTCCTTTCGCAAAGTCGTTGCTGAGTCCAGGAATTTAGTCTTACAAAAAGGAAATTAATCGATCTATTAAGTATGCATGAGAACTATTCTAGTGACACGTATAGAATTATATA
Source organism: Tetramorium alpestre (assembly GCA_021460005.1). Lineage (NCBI taxonomy): Eukaryota > Metazoa > Arthropoda > Insecta > Hymenoptera > Formicidae > Tetramorium > Tetramorium alpestre. Next base: position 650,409 of record JAJVSH010000051.1, read on the forward strand.
AAATAATTACAATATAACAATAGAATGAAATAATATATATCCATATAACATTATATGTATTTCATTAAAAATTTTAATTTATTATATGTATAAAATTAAAAGCCAAAGAAATAAATAAAAATCAAGACCGTCATGATGTACAATCAAATCATTATCAATCAAATGGTCATTATATAATAATTATTTATTTTATAATCTACAAGTCCATTCGAATAAACTTTGCCGTTTACAAAAACAATTCTTGTAAAACAAATCACTCGACCAAAGCTCGATCCTGTCTCCTCTAGCCTTTGAAAGCTATACTTAAAAAAATTCTGATTAAAAAAAAGGAATTAGAAAAATCTTGTAGAATTGATCAAATATTCTGGTTATTATAATAAGAATTCTGGTTATTATATAAGTTACAAAGTATTGAGTTCTGTTATAATAACCAGAATTTTCTCGTTTGTTTTTTAAGCAGAATCTTTTTTCAGCGTATAAAAGCGGCGGAAAAGTGTCTCCATTGACTCGGCGGCTCAACAGGTTGAAGTTGAAAGACGAGACTCACTCTTATGCCGGCGCCACTGCCTGTAGAGAAGCGCGGCGACGGCGAGCAGGAGGATCGTCGTCAGAAAGGTCCCGATCACGGCACCGGCCACGCTGCCCGCCCCGAAGCAGGTATCCTGCGCTGCCGTTGCTGGTGTTGCTGCTGCTGCGTCCTCCATGGCTCGTTCGCGCTCAGATCCGTCTCTCGCGCATATTCTCGCGCGGCTTCAACCGGTCGCGGCGTTCTTACCGCGACTTGCTTCTGCGACTCGCTCTCCTTCTCTCTCTCTCTCTATCCCTCCCTCTCTATCTTTCCGTCTCTCGTTTCTCTCTCCCTTTCCTTCTTCGTTGTATGTATCGTCAATTTGATCGCATAGTTTCGCGCGCGCAAACCGATCCGCCCGGGCAACACGCGAATCTCACTGCTTTATTTCTACAGCTTCTCGTGCTTTTTTTCTCTCGTATCTCAGCGCGTGCCCGCCGAATGTGAAAATCTCAAGGCAAGAACCGATCGAGAGTCGTCGATTAGACTTTCCCCTTCGCAAATTCGCGCCAATTTGAATCGCACGGCGCGGGGCTCGCGTCAAGTGTGTCGCGGACGGTGAATCACGGCTTCTTTCCTTACCACGGCGACGAGGAGGATCGATCGATGCGCGGTTTCGATCGCGGCGAGCCGCGGCTCATTAGACGGAATCGATCGTCAGACTCGGCCGGCGGACGAGAGAAAGAGAAGAAACGGACGGATCGGGATCCTCCTAGCGTCTCAACCGTCGGTCGCGGAAAAGCCGGCGCGGCGAGGCATTTTACCCGCGGATCTCACGAACTCACGTACCGTCTGCGCCCGCTCGTGTTCGCGGGCGCGCGCAAATCTCACGTCGCGATGAAGGGTGTTGCGTACACTCCATACACTGCACGTCCCGCTCGCCGTAACGCCGCGCGACGTACTGACGGAGCGGTGCGGCGCCGCGGAGCGAGTAAAACAGGTAGGCGAGCAACAGGTGCTTCTGACTCCGTCGTGGGAGGGGGGTTAGGGAGGGGAGAGAGAGATTGTTGACGCTTGCTCGCCGGCAGGGCCGACTCTACGCGGTCGTCCGAACGGGGGCTCCGGTGCGAGCGCTGCTGCCTGCAAATCTGCGATCGAGCTTCAGAAATACGCTTTTACGTAATCATACTTGGAAACAATCTAAAATTTATTATTTCAAAATTATACGATTGAGTTACTCACGAAAGTAGTAAGAAAATATGAAGTAAGATTATATTTGTTTAGAAATTTAAATAGCTTTATGTGACATCCCGCCAGTAAACACAAAGTAACAGTAATACAACAGTCAGTGTTAAAATTTCCTACTCAACAATATAACTGATATTTACAAGACATTTTACATTATAGTTACATTGTTGAGTGGGAAATTATAAATTATAACATTGATGTTACGTTACTATTACTTTGTGTGTTTACTGGGATGGTATTACTAGCGAGTGACTTTATTTATATTCGCGAAAATGAATATTTGTAAATGAAGAAGTGTATTTATGTATTTTTTAATGGGAGATCTATGAATATTGTATTATTTTTTAAAACAGAGAAAGAGAGGGAGAAAGAAAGGAAAAGGCTAAGCAAATATATATTTAATTAGAGATCATTTTAAGAGATCATTTTAGTACAATTAATAAATTTTACATTTTTTTTGAATTTAATAAAATAAAATAAAATAGTTGTTTATATGATAAAATGAAATTTAGTTTATGACTAATTGTAGGACAATTATCTTTCCACGTTAATCAATGAGAAATAATAATAACTTTAACATATAGCATCAAAGAACAATAGCATCTTTATTTTACTTTATTTTAATTACTTTCATGATTGATAGACATATATAAATGAATTTTTAACTCGTTCTCCATACATACAACTTTGGCGCCAACATATTCGCAGCCATCTTACTTGTAATGAAATGGAACCAATTTCTGATTGGTCGAAGAGCGACCATTACTTGGGGCGACTACGCATCTACAAGAATATGTTCTTCTCTTTTTCCATCACCTATCACCTATCTTATTACATCATGACAGTGCCTGCGCACGCGCCAGCACGCGCAAGAAACCCGGCCAGCAACGCTGACACGCGATTTGTCTCATCTTCAACGAAAACCACGTTTTCTCCGTCAACGTTTCGCCGTTGGCCGTGAAATAATCGCGATTCGTAAAGCGTCGCGTTAACCGGTTTTCACGCTGTTCGGAAGAAACGGTAACGTATCTTCTTCGTAACCTACTCCGAGAATTCGTCGACGGAACATGACCAAGAACATGGCGAGGAAACCGATGGAAAATGGCGACAACCGTGGGGCCCATGGGCATGCCTACAAGGACAAGAGCAAGCCCACGGACATTCGTAGCAGCAATATTAACGCTGCCAAAGGTAAGATTGCAATCGGCGGTTTTGTGGATCGTGTCGAGACGTTCTCGCAGTTCGATCGGTTACGGAGAACGTACGCGAAGAAAATATTACCTTATATGGTCGCATTCGAGCCCGGCAAAACGATTAGCATGCTCGACGAACAAAATTTACGTTTGTAAAAATTGTTAGCTATTTTGTCAGCGATGCATAGTATATTTTATATTTCATATTTAACCAGCAATTATGTCGATGTTGTTTAATTATTAATGTTCTCTATTGGTTAGGTTGTAAAAACATTATTTATTGCGTATATATATATATATATATATATATATATATATATATATATATATATATATATATATATATTTGCATTTTATTAGATTTTGTTTATATAACGGAAGTATTTTTAAAAGGCAATAATAGAAGATGGAAATTCATATGTCGTTTTATTAGGGACATTTTCTTTTTTAATAACAGCAATGATTTCTAGTGTCTAATTTCGGTTGTAGGATTATTTCAAAAATATTCAACAATGTACAAATTATTAACTACGTAATATTTTCTTTGCAAATTGTTTTGTCAGCTTGAATGCATTTAATGTCCATCTTTGTGACTGATTTTTGTATATATATATTAATACATTGCATAAAATTAAACTTAAGAAGCAAATGTCATTATATGATAAATGAATAAAGTATGCTTTCCCATAGTGATGCTATGCTTTGGTAAAAATATTGTCTACGAAGTATCCCTTTGGAGTAATCCTTGTAGCTTTACATTGTATAATTATTTGCAATGAACAAATTATAATAAATACTCATTTTCTATGATTTGATTACTGCATATAAATTATTCTTCTATAGCTGTCAGCAATGCGATACGCACAAGTCTTGGACCTAGAGGGATGGACAAGATGGTAAATTATATATTTATCATTTCTTCCATTTAATAAATAAATAAAGTTTTATATATATAAATTGTATTGTATATTAATTTTGCATATATAGATTCAGTCTGGCAATGGAGAAGTTATTATTACTAATGATGGTGCCACTATCCTGAAAGAAATGAACGTAATCCATCCTGCTGCGAAAATGGTAAGAAATAAATTTCTCGCTTTGAATTTCATGAAATTTTATATTACAATATATATATTCTGCGTTTAGCTCGTCGAGTTGTCAAAGGCTCAGGATATAGAGGCTGGCGATGGTACCACGAGTGTCGTTGTGATAGCTGGATCATTGCTGGAGGCAGCGGAACGTCTGTTGCAGAAGGGCATTCATCCCACTTCCATCAGCGACGCTTTTCAGAAAGCGGCATCTAAAGCAGTATCGATTCTGTCACATATGTCCATACCTGTTGACCTATCAGACAAAGAATCTCTTGTAAAGGTTGCAGCGACATCTCTTAATTCAAAGGTATGTCTAAAAATGCATTTGATTATTAATTATATTTTGATAGATAACATCTATAATTACATAACGATTCAGTTTTTGTTATTATTATATTTCAGGTGGTATATCAACAATCTAGTCTTCTTGCACCACTCGCTGTGGACGCAGTATTAAAGGTTACAGACGAAGGAAAGGAAGTGTCAGTTGACTTAAACGTGAGAACAAATTCTTTATATAGCTATTATATTATTTAATAAATTAGTGAACTAATATTCATTTATTTGCGCCTTGTCTTCATAGGATATCAAAGTGATAAAGAAGTTGGGAGGTACCGTCGAAGATACTGAACTAGTGGATGGATTAATATTTACCCAGAAATCTTGCAATGTCAATGGCCCGAAGCGTATTGAGAAAGCTAAAATTGGATTGATTCAATTTTGCATTTCACCACCGAAAACCGATGTAAGTATCGTGACGTAATGAGATACACGAAGAACGTTTTCACGTATGTGCTTAGATGGATAATCAACTTGTAATTTCTAGATGGATCATAATGTTGTTGTTTCCGACTACGCCGCAATGGATCGTGTTTTGAAGGAAGAACGTGCCTATATATTGAATATTGTAAAACAGATTAAGAAAACGGGTTGTAATGTACTTCTTGTGCAAAAATCAATCTTGCGCGACGCAGTCAGCGATCTTGCGATACACTTCTTAGACAAAATTAAGGTCATGGTGATAAAAGACGTGGAGCGCGAGGACATTCCGTTTGTGTGTAAAACGCTGGGTTGCAGGCCAATCGCGTCGCTAGATCATTTCGTGCCTGAAAATCTTGTCAATGCAGAACTCTGTGAAGAAGTTCAAACAGGGAATTCGAAATTTGTCAAGGTGCGTTTACTTTGCTTAAAAAAGCGAAAATTACCACAATATCTTTCATAATACAATGTGTTTAAATTATAAATTATATAATGGATATGTTTTTTACAGATTACAGGAATCCAAAACCATGGAAAAACAGTCACAGTTCTCGTACGTGGTAGCAACAAATTAGTATTAGAAGAAGCCGAGAGATCACTGCACGATGCTTTGTGCGTCATTCGATGTTTAGTGAAGCAACCAGCGTTGATTGCCGGTGGTGGAGCACCGGAGATTGAGTTGGCATTAAAATTGGGAGAATGTGTGACCTTAGGTGGAGTTAATGCATACTGCATCAAGGCCTTTGCAAATGCACTTGAAGTTAGTATTAAATGTATTCAATAATTTTCCACATAAATAGATATTTTAAAAATATTTTATTATCTGTATTAATTTCTCTCTTTTGAAAAAGATTACCACGAAGTATTTATATAATTTTTTTTTTTAATTCTTATTTCTGTCGCAGTGAAATATTTTTTTGTTAATAAATCAAAATTTTTTTATAATAATCAACTTACATTGATGTGCAATGCTTAATGTGTAATTTATAAATTACAGGTAATTCCGTCAACGTTAGCCGAAAATGCGGGTTTGAATCCGATAGCTACGGTAACCGAACTTCGCAATCGACATGCAAAGGGTGAGGTAACAGCGGGAATTAATGTTCGGAAAGGCGCTGTCACTAACATATTGGAGGAGAACGTGATTCAACCACTACTAGTTTCTATTAGTTCGATAACTCTCGCTTCTGAAACTGTACGCAGTATACTAAAGATCGACGATATTGTCAATACAACACAGTAAATCATGGAACGCGATTTAAAATTGATTTCATATTCGTGAGTATAATTAATAAATACATTAATTAATAAATACATAGTATTCATGTAATTTAATATTTTCTTTATCTATTATTTTATGATTTTCGTTACAGACTTATATACACGTTCATCATTTGTTTCACTGGTTACAAAAGTCTGCATTACATCTATATTAATATGTGCTTTTTGCAAAAGTTTTGCATGTTTGCATTGTAATATTTTTTAAACACGCTAACACCGAACAATAAAAAAAACTGAAACATTTCAGTATAAAACAATAATTTGTATTTATTTCGGCGTAATATGAACAAAAGTAAAAACGTAATATTATATTACACGTAATATATTATATAGGAGTAATATAGTGATTAAAGTAGTTCTTCTCAGATTCTAAAAAAGGACAGAGCATTTCACAGAATTCTCCAAATCAGAAAATATCACTGTTATTAGATTGTTTGAAATACATTATAACATTTTATGATTCTTTAAAAAAAGTTTAGAAAAGGTGTAGAAAAATTTACGTCAAATTTTCCCTTCAAAGTTATTAAAGAAAGAGATGGTAAAATGGTAATTTGAGAGATCTTGATGCTAATATTTATATTTAAAGAAAATATATACATACGTATGATCCACTTAACAAATTTGATCGAAATATAATCTCATACAACAGAATTCTGGCCAAGTATAACTAAATTATTAAGTACATCTTGCATATAATAAAATATATATGTATTTGTCTATATTGAAATATCTTGCATTATAAATCAAGACAATTATATCTAATGTTTTAAATTCTAAATTGAATCATAATAATCGCTAATTAGTCATAAATGTATTAAGTACATTCATACGATAGCTGCATTAGTAATCAAAAATTTTACACAACGAGATTGCAATATTCCATTAAAGAAAACAGCCCGTTCCCTTAAATTATAGATAAATATGTGTAATATCGTTGTGTATTTTTCGTTTTAAATAGCAACAATTTTCTTATACATCAATTAAAATAGAAAATACGATAAAAACATGATAAAATCAAAAGGATAAATTCTTTAAAATATGTGAAATATAAATCTGAAACAAACATTAACAAGCATAAAATTTTATGTAAGACAGCATTTTTTGAGAGTAACAAAGAATATACTCTCTATTTTTATAAAAAAATCTTACATAAATAGTTCATTGTATAAAATAAAAAACTTTTTATACTAATTCTTAATTGTTTCAATGTGGAATTATTCTATATATCGATAAACATGTAAAATGTTTTACAATAGTGACGAAGAATTCGATCCACTGATATAAAAATAAAAACGTCTTATAAATGTATTAGTATTTCAACTTTCTGGAATGTACATAACTCTTTAATATATAAATTTTCACACATTCTCGCACAAGACTCACGCAGATGTAATATAGTCCATATATAAATTACAAACTTTATTTAGAAATAAATATAAACTTCTATATATATCATAATTTCAACCTTTATCTCTCGAACAATATATGAGAAGTAACATCAACTTTTTTTTAAGAATTCAAAGGAATGCTTCAAATGAAATTTTAATAAATCAATCTATCTTAGAAATATGAGAAGAAATCTTGGCAGTAGCACTGGGAAGATCGTGTATCAAAATATTTATCATATATTTATCATATATATAAATAAATGCTATTAAACACTAATTTCTCGTTACAATTTTTCAGTCAAAGAAGAAGAAGCATTAATGGGATAGTATTGCTCTAAAAAGTGACATTTAAATTTTTTAACTAATCTACAAAATATAGACCCTTCAAAAAGCTCGTAAATTAAGTTTGAACTTTTACTTTATACATTTCATAACATGAACGCTTAGCTCCTGATTTTCATAAATATAAAATCCGAGTTTACTCTTGAATATATATATTCGATGTCAATATTCAACTTCGTAGTTATTGGGAGCTTTCCAGTAAGAGACACAAATTGACACAGGAATCACTGTCTATTGATATTCAATGAGAGACAATGACAGAACGGCTCCTGTGTTGATTCGTGTCTCTTGCTGGAAAGCTCCCATTATTTATTTGTATTACTCACTAACATATAAGGAATTGGTCACAAATAAATGCTAAACTATCCTGCATTACACGTCACTAAATAAATTTTACATTTTCTGCGAGAATTTGCATATAATCGTCTCAAATAATTTACAAATTTTGGTCTCTTTTGTCTATATTACCATCGCGGATGGACTTGATGAAAGCTCCATTGCTGATAAGTATTGTTAATGTCACACGGCATTAGAGATAATTGCTGAGTTTGGGGATGAAGTGCCACACACTTCTTAAGTACTCTATGTAATAGAGTCTTTGTTTTCTGTAAATACGAATTAATATATATTAATGACGTTCGTATAAGACTATTAAAAATTTTTATCATCAAAGAATAAGAATGATTTACATCGTCATATTGCCATGGTCCGTCTGCAGTTCCTAGACGACAAAACGCGTATTTTATACCTTGACCATCTGCTTCAATGCATCTTTCACCGACACCTAGTTGACCCTTGGCATTCAACCTCATAAGCTGATGAGAGATAAACATGATTACAGGTAATAAAACGTAGAATAAAAAAACTACTGATTTGAAATAGAATAAAAAATAAAATTGCAAATTACTTGATTATTTCCAAATCCATGACAGTGGGAAGTAGCCATGAGACTTGGTGGTGCATGGCCCATAGTATCCAAACATGATCCGGTTGCCACATTTCGTAGCTAAAAAGTTATTGTTATTGTTTAATATGAAATTTATGTATAATTTATTAAGAAAACTTAAATGTACGCATTTATTTTGTGCTTTTGATCAAACGTACTTCTCCCCAGTGAACATTTGGTGGCAATTCTGGAAATTTATCTAGCACATCGTACGCTACATTGTCCATGTACCACTGGAAACTCTTGCACTTCTTTCGTTCCTTGAAAGCCAACTGCTCAGTTATATCACCGTGATCGAGTAATTGGGCCAGAGGTTCTCTAGTATAAAAGAATTGCTTGTGTTTCTCGTCGAACCACGTTTCTATAACTCGTTTATAATTCTGTAAAAACAATTTACTTTATAACTATTTCGATATATATGTGTACATATGCATTTATAGATGTAACAGATTACTCACAATAGTTATCAATGGACCTTTCTTCTTTTGAGCAAGTTTACCGAACGTGTAAGGCATAAATCCTCGGTAAACATGTCCGACGTGAGAACACGGTACCCACAGGATACTTCCACCGCATTGCCATATTTTAAAGGATAATTCGAAATTTTCTCCTCCCCAAACGAGTAATCCCTCGTCATATCCACCCAATGATAAAAAGTATTGTCGGTTTATCGCGAATAAGCCACCAGCGTGCGTAGGTGACCTGTAAGCCATATGTAAATGACATAATATAGAAAATAGAAATAAGCTCGATAACAAAACTGTGCGCAGAAATAGAAACTGCACCTGTACGGCATACTGTCATGTGCACGCGTTTTGGCCTCCCGCCTAGGCAATTCGTTCTCCTTGTACAACATGCCCCACTCGAAAATTCCCCTGTACAAATGTCCTTCTTGATACACAGGACGATATTCAAAGGTCTTATGATCAATGCCGTCTATCACAGGAACAGTCATTACATTTCTAAAAGAAAAGAAGTGTATTAAAACAATTGCAGAGTTACATTATTTGTAGAATAGAAAAATTAAGGATTTATTTCATCATACTTTCTATTTTATGATATACTTGAATTTTCTCAAGTTACAAGATGCAAAGATACGAAATACTGATATTTATTTTTAATGTAAATTGAATTATTTTACCTATTTTCAGCAATTGGCGCTAAAAGCGGAGGCAGCCAATTCACATTGACTTCACAATGAGCGTCCAAAAATACTATCACTTCACCCTTAGCTTCACGCGCTCCTCGGGATCGTGTTCGTATTAAACCTTGTCTTTCGTAGTTTCTAAGTAATCTAACTTTCCCTTCCCATTGCTCAATATAGGAATCTAAATCACCTTTCAAATTCTCTGAAACAGATTGTATTAATTTATCACACGTGTTGATTATTCAAAGCTGCAGATATCGTCAATTCTCGCGTTTCATGTAGGCATATACCTTTATCAGAAAAATCATCAACAAGAAGAACCTCTTCAAGCATCTTTGATGGGGTGCGATCTATGACACTTTGAATGGTTCGTAATAAAACGGACCAGCCTTCGTTGTGGAAAACTATAATGACACTTGTACGTGGTAATTCCTCTGGATAGTTCCAATGCTTACATCTATATTACAAAATAAAAAAATAGAAACGCAAAAATTAAAAAATTAGAAACTAGTACTATATTAAATATATGTGATAAGACTCACTCTGCGGGTCTGGTATCCGGTATCGATCTCGACAATGAGATTTCATCAGAGCACACCATATTCATACCATAATCGGACTCCGATTGCTGGACATCGTTTAACTGATCGTCCCTCAAAATATGTGGTTTACCGCCCTCTCCAGGGCCAGATCTAATCGGTACATCGCGCAGCTCAAAATTTCCCAAGCCTTCTACAAGCACTGGTACCTGGCGATAAGAGAAGATATGTTCAGAAGTATGTTTAGAAGCTTACTAAATAAATTTTTAATAGGCAAGTGTACAAAATAAATTATATTAATTAGAAATTGGTACTTACTAGGAAGTACTTATTAGAAATAAGTATTTTACCTGTTTCTTACTGAGACCTTGTGCCCAGTATTCCTTTATATTGTTCATGTGATTGTCCGAGGAGAAATTAAAAAGAACGTACAAAACTAACAGCAAGATGCTGCCAATTAGTACGTGGAATAGGCGATTTCTTTTGAATTGTACAATCCTCATCTTTCCCAAACTGTATACCTAAAAACACGTCTAATGTTATTTATTGATTTTCAAGGTTGCAATGCGAGATTTCTGGAAAATCCTCATTGACGACGCGCATTACTTCGTGAGTAAATTACAATCGGTTAATTAGCCGACGCGGAACTTGTCCTAGTTTCGCCCAACAATTCCGACAAATAAATAAATGAAATGTACGATACCTCTCGTCGGAAGGGAGAAATCGGGATAACCCAAAGCCGGTTCAACGACATGCATTCGTCAACGTGTCAAATGTCGATAGTTAACGTAGGTTCGCAGCCTACCTACATGTTCATTGTATCAAAACTGTAATGTATAATATTTGCATAAAAGCAGTCAACGTGTCGCCAGCTGTCACGTACTAAAAATATGGGAATGGGCGCGCTGCATACGCAGAGTACAGAATGCCGCGTACTGCACGTTTCCATATTTGAGCCACGTACGCTCACTCCGCCGTCATTTTAGTGCCGAAAATGGAGGGAATTACACTTATCAATGTTTTCAAAGTTATTTATAATATGTATGTGTATAATATATTGTACATAATATATGTAATGTATTATATAGTTAATGTATACCCAGATAAAGGAACGCATACAAAAAAATTTTAGCATCATTTTAATTTAAAAAAAAATATATATACAGGGTGTCC
>JAJVSH010000051.1:663513-793412 GCA_021460005.1 Tetramorium alpestre
TATTATATAGTTAATGTATACCCAGATAAAGGAACGCATACAAAAAAATTTTAGCATCATTTTAATTTAAAAAAAAATATATATACAGGGTGTCCTAAAACTACCGGATATCCTCTTAATGACAGATTCTTTAGAAAATTTCAAGACGAAAAGCCTAATACAAAAATGTCGAGGGTACAATAGTTTTTAAATGGGAAGCGATTATATTTTACGAATGACAGGGCTGAAATTTCGCGCGCTCAGGCACGGCGAAATAACAAGTGCTAAAAGTGCTCCTTATGTTCATAGGAGCACTTTTAGCATTTGTTATTTCGCCGTGCCTGAGCGCGCGAAATTTCAGCCCTATCATTCGTAAAATATAATCGCTTCCCATTTAAAAACTATTGTACCCTCGACATTTTTTGTATTAGGATTTTCGTCTTGAAATTTTCTAAGGAATCTGCCATTGAGAAGATATCCGGTAGTTTTAGGACACCCTGTATAATATATAATTGTATAATTATTATTCAAGTAATAGTAATACATTTTTTATTTTTATTTTTTAAGTAACTTTGCTTCATAATTTTCTCAATATTTAGAACTTATAATTTTTTAATTCTTTTTCAGTAAAAGATATGCGTTTCGCATCAGAATCAGGCTGACTGCACCCAAGTTCCGATTAAACTAATCGCCGATTAATTCCGTTATGACTAAATAGCTATCGGTTTATACAGTGAAATTGACCAATAGCTATGCTGGTTACAACGGAATTAATCAACGATTAGGTTAATCGGAATTGGTTGCAGTCACCCTTACCTTCCCACACAGCACTGAGTATTGCAGCAATATTATAGCAATATTGCAATATTATAGCAAGAAATCACAGGTAACGTGACTTTTTAACTTTCAAAAATGTAAAATTTATATCAAATTGTTCAACATTATACCATGTTCATATTAATTGCAGGAAATGATGATATGCGCTTTGATAACATTGATTTTGATTCCGATTTTGACCCAAATGAACATGATAAAAAGATGAAAGAAATTTTTAATGATGAATATTATGATGGTGGTGAAGACGAAATGCAGAAGCCATAATTCCCAGAGATTGACGAAGAGTTATTATACCGACTTCTTATAAAGAGAGAAAGACGAAAGGCTTCTGCGGTTATTAATAAGTTATCTTATTACTATAAATAAAAAGAAGGATACAAATAAATTGAAGCAAAACTTTACGCATCAAAGAAATTACAAATAGAAAAGTAATATATGTATTACTTATAAATAAAAAATAAAGGATGAGAGAGAGAGAGAGAGAGAGAGAGAGAGAGAGAGAGAATAATATTATGTTATATGATGGATATTTTGTTAATTATGATGGAAGAGAAAAAGAGAAGTTTCGCGGAAATTTCACGTTGTGACTCGCACGTATAGTTGTTCAGGAATCGGAGGCTATGCTCGGGTTAGAAGATATTGAATTACGGTAGGGCCGAATTTCACGGTCTAACACTTTCATCTGAACGGTAGCCGAGTAGGATAAATGCACTTAGGGTAGCGTAAATGACACAATATCCCCGTCGGCGTTTTAATTGCCGGAAAATCATCGGTAGAATCCGATCTAGTCGGATCCTCGTTAACTGATCGAACAATTAAATACCTTGCAGCGTCACTCCTTCCGCGCCTACAATCGCGAAGATTGAAATATAAATTTGGGGCATCAGTAGGCGCTATAAAATAAATCTAGCTTTACAAAAATCGGTTTTTATCCTACTTAAAAAGTTAAAGGAGACAAAACAAAATCGACATCATTTTTGTAGAAAAAGATATAATAACTTTATAATACACATAAATAATATTGCGGATCCGTTCGGATTCATTTGAGTCGGCTACGAGTACTAGAACAAATCTAGGATCAGCTTATGCCTAGCTTATGACGGGGGAAGGTAAGGATCCACGTCTCATTCGAGAGCAGCCATTATACTTAAAAAAGTGAAAAACAATCTACGCGCGACATCGACTGTGCGTGCGGATCTTGGATCGCTTCTCGCGATCGTAAGCTAATTGCGATGCTTACCGACTACTCCGTTCTCTCGTGAGCTATCGTACAGAAATATGTAATTAGTGCTCATTTTAATTTCGCTTGTGTTCTACCTCATTGCTCCATCGCTTTCTTAGACAATGTCTTTAAGTCTTGAAGATGTTCATACAATTATTCTTAATCATAATTTTCAATCTTTCAATCTCATTATATGATTTTATATTCGTGGATAAAGAGGAAAAAAGAATGAGGAATCAACAAAAAGTAAATTAAAATGGATAATGGACATTGTTGGAGTGGATAACGAATATTAAAAAAAAAATAAATATAATAGATACACCATTATTAAATATATGTTGTATTATTGAACAAGAATTTATGTATGTATTAAAGAAAAACATTTTATTAAAAATAAAGAAAAAATAATAGATCTGTAATTATAAATTTAAATGACAAATTTCATATTATTTGCGTAGAAAAATTTTAATAAAATTTATTAAATGTTATGTATGGACTTACTTCTACGAATGTATTAGTAGCTACGTCCGAAAAGTGTACATAACTTCGGCTTGTTCTTGCAATCATAGTGAATACAATACATATATGAATATTACTTGCTACATTTTTACTGTGCAAAAAAGCGTAAAAGCGCACGAACGTGTTGACAATGATTCATTATTATCTCGATTATGATCTCGATATCTGCGAAGATTTCGTATATTTTACAGAAATTCAAAACTAATGTATTTTGGTTATAATTTTTTTTTTTGATCGGCCTTCTTTTTCGTAAAGTCGATCATTTTACGCGTTTGCGAAAATTTTTGCATGTATTACATTACTTTTCATACAGCCAACAAAACGCATAATACGTATTTGAAGATTGCACGTCATTTCATGTATCGATTCGCAACGTCGAAGGGTGCGTTCGGGGAGACGCTATTAGCGCTATCAGCATCAGTCTATCTTCATTACTCACTAAAAATAGAATAAAGATAGACTGATGCTGATAGCGNGAGAGAGAGAGAGAGAGAGAGAGAGAGAGAGAGAGAATAATATTATGTTATATGATGGATATTTTGTTAATTATGATGGAAGAGAAAAAGAGAAGTTTCGCGGAAATTTCACGTTGTGACTCGCACGTATAGTTGTTCAGGAATCGGAGGCTATGCTCGGGTTAGAAGATATTGAATTACGGTAGGGCCGAATTTCACGGTCTAACACTTTCATCTGAACGGTAGCCGAGTAGGATAAATGCACTTAGGGTAGCGTAAATGACACAATATCCCCGTCGGCGTTTTAATTGCCGGAAAATCATCGGTAGAATCCGATCTAGTCGGATCCTCGTTAACTGATCGAACAATTAAATACCTTGCAGCGTCACTCCTTCCGCGCCTACAATCGCGAAGATTGAAATATAAATTTGGGGCATCAGTAGGCGCTATAAAATAAATCTAGCTTTACAAAAATCGGTTTTTATCCTACTTAAAAAGTTAAAGGAGACAAAACAAAATCGACATCATTTTTGTAGAAAAAGATATAATAACTTTATAATACACATAAATAATATTGCGGATCCGTTCGGATTCATTTGAGTCGGCTACGAGTACTAGAACAAATCTAGGATCAGCTTATGCCTAGCTTATGACGGGGGAAGGTAAGGATCCACGTCTCATTCGAGAGCAGCCATTATACTTAAAAAAGTGAAAAACAATCTACGCGCGACATCGACTGTGCGTGCGGATCTTGGATCGCTTCTCGCGATCGTAAGCTAATTGCGATGCTTACCGACTACTCCGTTCTCTCGTGAGCTATCGTACAGAAATATGTAATTAGTGCTCATTTTAATTTCGCTTGTGTTCTACCTCATTGCTCCATCGCTTTCTTAGACAATGTCTTTAAGTCTTGAAGATGTTCATACAATTATTCTTAATCATAATTTTCAATCTTTCAATCTCATTATATGATTTTATATTCGTGGATAAAGAGGAAAAAAGAATGAGGAATCAACAAAAAGTAAATTAAAATGGATAATGGACATTGTTGGAGTGGATAACGAATATTAAAAAAAAATAAATATAATAGATACACCATTATTAAATATATGTTGTATTATTGAACAAGAATTTATGTATGTATTAAAGAAAAACATTTTATTAAAAATAAAGAAAAAATAATAGATCTGTAATTATAAATTTAAATGACAAATTTCATATTATTTGCGTAGAAAAATTTTAATAAAATTTATTAAATGTTATGTATGGACTTACTTCTACGAATGTATTAGTAGCTACGTCCGAAAAGTGTACATAACTTCGGCTTGTTCTTGCAATCATAGTGAATACAATACATATATGAATATTACTTGCTACATTTTTACTGTGCAAAAAAGCGTAAAAGCGCACGAACGTGTTGACAATGATTCATTATTATCTCGATTATGATCTCGATATCTGCGAAGATTTCGTATATTTTACAGAAATTCAAAACTAATGTATTTTGGTTATAATTTTTTTTTTTGATCGGCCTTCTTTTTCGTAAAGTCGATCATTTTACGCGTTTGCGAAAATTTTTGCATGTATTACATTACTTTTCATACAGCCAACAAAACGCATAATACGTATTTGAAGATTGCACGTCATTTCATGTATCGATTCGCAACGTCGAAGGGTGCGTTCGGGGAGACGCTATTAGCGCTATCAGCATCAGTCTATCTTCATTACTCACTAAAAATAGAATAAAGATAGACTGATGCTGATAGCGCTAATAGCGTCTCCCCGAACGCACCATAGCGAGTTCAGGCAATGTTCTCTGGACTGCCAAAACGTGTCGCGATAACGAGAATTAATATGCTAATGTGCCCGTGAGAACGTCGCTTGTCGAAATTTATTCAAATTACGTATGTATTTATATGAATGTAGTGCAGGAACAGATATTCATACGTTGATCTTGCGCGGTTGAAATGTAATCGTCAGAGTTTTTTCATTAATAAATAATTTTAATCAAAAAATTTTGAAAACATTACATTTCAGTCGCGCGGTCCGCCTTGTCGATCCTAGCCGCTGCCATCTTTTAATTTACTACAGTTGCAGTCAATAATTTAATTGTCTCGCATGATAAAACGCTGGTTCATCCATTAAAACTTCTCCTGTATATAGCATACAAACATTAAAAAGTGATTTATCGACAATGAACATGGCCATGTAGTTATACATTCACGTTTGGTGCGAATGCTAGGCCAACGATCGGTCCCACGAAAAAGGTCAGGATGAACCATTCTAAGGTTTCTCTCTACTACACTTTTTCTGCATCAACAGATGTGTTGAAAATCATTGAAAAAAATAAAATAAAAAAGAACGCTATTTTAGTTTTGAGTAAAACTTTTATTATCAAAGATAAATTCGTTAAACTTTTATTTTCTCATCATATACACTTTTTTTAGAAAAATTGGAAAAACTTGCCGTTTACTTCTATTTAAAATTTATATATCCTAAATAAAAGAACATTTGCATTCTTCAATATTTTTTAATTTTTAAATAAAAACAATTATTATAATTGTATTAAAAAATATTTTGTTTTAAAAATTCACTTAACTTTCACTTAACATTTTAATGTAAATTCCAGCATTCTGTTTTCATTTTGTCTTTGGATACATATTTTTTTAACATTAATTTTGTTTATTTTTTGTTATTGTTATTTATGAGTTGATACATACTGGATTTTAAACCCTAGAATAAAAACATATTTAATATTAAATTTATAATCTAAAAATAAAATTAAAAAAAAATACGTATATGATATACATTTATACTTACGACTTCCCAAGCATAAAAATGCATGGATGTAAGCTTTTGTAATGGATCAACCATGTAGACATTTAAACATTGCGACTGATCGATAAAAGGTCCACGAGAAGCCGCCATTTCGAATATAGTCTTTTGTGGCATTTCCCAAATCGTTTTGTAAAGTTTCTTTAAATCCTCGGGTATATCTTCAATATTCTGCAAATGAGAAAAATTTATTTACAAAACGTACAATATCTATTTTATAAATATTTATGTAATATGAAATCATGTTATAACATAGTTACATCAAATAATGAATATTTACTTGTATAGATCCGCCATTACTAACGATTGCTTCATGCATTTTCTCATCCCAAAGATCTCTCTCGATTAGATCTCTCAATAAACGTGATTTAACAATCTTATGATGTTTTGACAATGCATATATTGTATATATATTGCTTGTATATGGCTCAATTGATACATTGGTTTCCAACATTTGCGCCATAAATGGAGCATACATTTGTGTTACTAGCAAAGAATTGCGCACTCCGTATTTGGCAATTTTTGCCTTTAAAATATCCCAATCCCATAAATTTGTTGGTTTGATATTCCACATGTCGTACTGAAGAATCTATGAAAAAATTTGTTCCAGACGTTAACTAAATAACTTCTAATAAATTAGTAGTTAATAATGTTTTTCTTGAATACTTACACCTTTGCTGATTGGACTGCCCTCATATGACTCATAATGACCTTTCTCTGAAGCTAGCTCACAACTAGCTTCTAGAGCACCATAATACAGAGTCTCAAAAATTTGAGCATTAAGTTCATTAGCTTCTTTACTTTCAAACGGATATTTCATTAAGATAAATACATCTGCTAATCCTTGTACACCAATACCTAAAATTTAAAAAATGAGTTTAAAAAAAAAACAATGCATGTAATAAATGAATTATGCGCAAATAACTTACCAATGGATCTATGTTTAGCACACTCTTTTGCCTCTGGGAGAGGATAAAAACTGACGTCAATCATTTTATCCAAATTACAGGTGACGATTTTCACTACTTCCTTAAATTTTGAAAAGTCGAAAGTTCTCGTAGTAGCGTTTACGAACATGTTGACAGCAATTGAAGCTGTGTTACACATGGCAACTTCATCGGAATCTGAATATTGAACTATTTCTGTGGAGAAACTGCTGCATTTAATTGTACCCAAATTCTGATGATTTGATTTGCGATTACAATGATCTTTAAAAACTATATATGGCACTCCTTTATTTTCAACTTGTAAAGTAATGATGGCAAGCCACAATTCCAAAGCTTTAATTTGTTTTCGAGAACGTCCTTCTTTTTCATATCTAAATATGAACATACATTTCTTTCATAAATTATATAATTCCATATAATTTTAAATAATACTAGAAATATAATGACCTAATATACAAATCTTCAAATTCATCACCCGAAGCTTCAATTAATCCAGGGCATTCATGTGGACACATTAGGCTCCACATTTTATCTTCAAAAACACGTTTCATAAATAAATTTGGAACCCATAACGCGTAACACATACCTTTAGCTCTTAACTGCTCTTCACCTATAATTATTTAAAAAGATACTTATATATTCTTTTATCAAGAAACAAAAGAAAATAATAATAAAAGATAATAACCAATATTCTTTTTCAGATCTAAGAATTCAAAAATATCGGCATGCCATGGTTCTAAATATACAGTAATTGGTCCTTCGTTTTTGCCGGTGCTGGAGACAGACCCAATAGATGTATTGTACGCTTTTAACATAGGCACCAATCCGTTCGATACACCTCCTGTGCCTCTTATAGGTGTGTTTTTTGCTCGAATGCAGTGGACATTGAATCCTATTTCGCCATTATAATGGCAGATAAGAGCAAACCTTTCCAACGTATCCAATATTCCATCTATGCTATCGCTGGACATTGTCAACAAAAATGAGCTGTAAAAATATAATTTATTTAATAACATATTACAACGGCCAATGGATCATTAGTAAAAGTAATTACTTAGCCGTTTGTTGCACAACAGTACATGCGGTATCTATCATCTGTGCAGTATGTATAAAATATTGTTTTGACATAAAATTGTAAGTTTCAATAGCTTTAACAACATCTTCGCCATGAATAGCTATAGCAACTCGCATTAACATATGCTGCGGTCTCTCAACGATTTTTTCATTCAATTTCAACAAATGATCACTCTCGAGCATTTTAAACGTGTCATAACTATAATTAAAATCTCTATCATATATTATCGCAGAATTTAATTTGTCTGCATTGCTTTGGATGATTTTATAATATTTCTCATTGATTATGGACAAAGGTTTATCTGTGATCGAGCTTTTCGCATTATATAAATCATCTATCACCTCTGTAAGATACGAGATATTAGTAACAATTTATATATCGATAAATTCTATGTGATATAAACACTTGTGATATCTCACCGCTAAAGACCTTCTTCGTCTGCTTGTGCAGATTGGATATAGCTATTCTAGCTGCTAAGGTCCCGTAATCTGGATGTTGATTGATCATACTCGCTGCAGTTTCAGCTGCCAAGTTATCCAATTCAATTGTTGTTACACCGGAGCACAAATTGGTTATGACTGGAAGTGCGATTGCAGACTGTAAAAGGAAAACACAACAATGCACTTCTCTTAAACTAACGATTTTATACAAATCATACTAAACCTGACTTAAAAAAAAAAAAAACATTTTATTAACGCAAAAATAAATGAAAAACATTAGAAGTGAGATAAGGTTCCCTTCCTGTTTCAGTTACAAAGGTACATGAGCCAACACTTACTGGATCGACATGATTCATGTCCAGACCGTAACATAGTGTCTCGATTCTCGTAGTAATCTTGTCAAAGTGCACAGGTTCCTTACGTCCATCTGACAACAAAGAAACATCGACCTTAGACAGGTGAAAGATCAGTAAACGACAGTTTCGCGCGGAGAATCTGTCGAATGGTAGCTGCAATTTGTTTTTTTATTTATTATTGCAATTTGTTCTCAAATTTATCTTAACTTACCACGCTTGAGTACGTGCATGTTGTCTCCTCGAACGCTCTCAAAGCGTCGCAGCCACAGCAAATACTTTTCACTGATCCTGCGAGAAACCGGCGTGGATGAAAACGTTACCCGTGTGATTTACCCGCGAAACGGAAATCACGTGGCTAGGCTGTCACGTGTACCACAACCAATCGCAGCCTCGTTTCACGGTGGACGTCATTTCTGTGAAATTCTCTCGCTATTTCAAAACAAAGAAAAACAGATTTCTCTCGATCTATAAATACAAATATATATAATATTTAAAATATTTTATTTAAGAGAATTGCGTTAAATCTGTAGATTTAAAAAAAGAAATTGTTTGAAAGTATCAGCAATATCAATTAAAGTCTTTAGAGGAAATTCGAAGAAATTTCTATAACATTTGTTATAGAAAGTTGTTAACAATTTCGATGAAATTGTTGCGATCAATTCGAACTTATACAGTTATGGTTGCCCTTAGGATATAACCAGACAAACTTGCATAAATGTATAAAGCATATGCATAAGGAAATTGATTAGTTCCTTGTGCACAAACTTAGGGACCAATCAATTTTCTTATGCAAATATTTATGCAGATTTGTCTGGGTTTACCTTTACTGATACTCGATAGAATGGTATTTCTTTCTTATTTCTTATTTACGCTTCGTAAATAACATTGATACTCGTATCTCTATTTATCGATTAAAATCCGATCTACAATTAGAGATAAGCCTAGTTCAATATATATATTTAATACAGTCTTTCCCGGAGTATCGAAGAAACCGGATTGGAAGTCACAATTTTTATAATTTATTCAGTAAATAACGAAGCGCACTCTTTTTTATAATGCAGATTATTGATATAATAATAATTTACTATATAAAGTGATTTATATCAAAAGCATCGCGTGTAACATTTATAACTTTTATAAAATATTATACTTTTTAGAAAATGAAGATAGTAAATAAATTTTTCTTATCTCTATCTCGTAATTTTTTTATTAATTCCGAGCATTATTGATTACGATTTTCTTGTAATCATAGGAAGTGCTTTAGATAATTTTTGCTACAGTTGGTTAATCGTTATTATAACAAATGTTATAGATATAACCTTTTTAACTAAAAATAGTCATGTGGGATAGATTGACTCAAAGCTGAAGTTAATTGTTATAATAAATGATAATTGGTTTTAATCTGAATCAACGTATTTTGAATAGTTAGAGGTTAGAGGTAACAGAGATTGTGTTTACAAATATAGTCCTTAAATAAAATGATAATAATATGCTTGCAAATTGGCAATAAATTCAACCAGAATTTTGCAACAAAACCAGTAAAATCGCCAAAAAGTGAGCAAAAGCGCCTAATTTAATTTAATAGCAAACAGTAAAATAGCAAGAATATGCATGGCGCAGTACAACAGCAAATTGGAAGCAAATAAGCAAATATTGAGCAACTTGTCGTTACGAAACCCGGTTCGATGTGTCTTTAAATGCTTTTGAATACCTTTAAATATTTTTACTTGTTAACTTAAATACAATATACTTAAAGATATTTAAATATAGTAAAAAAGTATGTCAAATAATTGAAACTTTTTATATTTCTTTTTAAATACCTTTAATTACTGGTGTGTAATAACACGTCTCACAGATGTCGTCAATAGTTAAGGTTTAATACTTTTAAATATTTTTAAATATTCTCTTAAGTATACATATTTAAAAGTATTTAAGGCTCCACTTGACGTTTGCTTCAAAGCGTTCTTTTTTTCCTTCTATTCTTATTAAAATGAAAGGGAAGAAAACTGCTTCGAAGCATATTTTGTACCGTCCGCAAGTGGACCGCAGCCTTAAAAAGACATTGAATATAATCGAGCTAATAACAAGTATCTTAGTATTTGAAAATGTAAGAATCAATCCTTCATACTCAAGGGTTCGTTACATTTTCATAGCTTCTTTCAAAATAAAATAACTTTTTTGTGCAATGATAATTCAAGGCCTAATACATTTTTTTAATCTAAGGAATTATGTAGATGTAGATTATAATATACACGTTGTTTAAAAATACTGCATTTGCTTTTTACTAAAATTAATATTTAAAGTTGTAACCATTGGCTCATGATCTCTCCCCAATAAAACAGTACATGAAATCCACGTTATTGCCAGATGGAACGTGGATCTTACGTGGCAAAAACGTAGATTTCACTGTTTTATTGGAGCTCTTCCTATCTATATGTATGAGAAAAAAGTTTGATGTATGCAATAAAAAAAATGCATAACATAAATACATTACAATATATGTACATACATATATTTATTGCATTGAAAGACAAATATAATCGAGAAAATGTTAAACTTAGGAATCAATTCATAAACACATACAGAAAATTTTCATCATAAAAATAATGCTGCGCGGTCGCTGATTGGTACATAATTTGAGATTTATTTAGAAGATCGACACCAATCAGTGCTCGCACAGCATCATTTTCGTATGTATACATGAAAGTTTTCTGTATTCTGTATGAGTCCTGAGGGCCTTGAAGTTGCCATCACGCCAATCTGGTGGAATACTCGAAATATGAGAAAGCGCTAGGCAAAAATATGGCCGGAGAGAGGGGATTGACACGCGCGCTCGCACTGCCGCGCCGCGAGATTCCGCAAGGCGGCGAGGGCGAGGGTGAGGGCGAGGGCGAGAGCGAGGGAGCGGAGCGAGAGCGGCCGTGCACGCTATATATGTATGTCACCGAGGTGGTATGCTGGTCGCTCGGACATACTCGTATATACGCGAGCTAGCTGTTAAATATTGATAGAGCGCCGACGGCCGTTTCGTGGCGGGATGACGCACGAGTGACCGGGTACCGGGCCCGATCGGTGTTGCGTCGCGGACGCCCGGCTCGGGACGGCAGCTAGAATGCGCGGCCGCTCTCGCCGCAGCGCATACGAGTCGCAAGTGAGACGAGCTCCCGATGGACGCGGCCATGTTTCCTGCTAGCAGAAATCCTCCTGTCCGTTAGTGACTCGCGTTGATCGTGTGCCACCGGAAGAGCGGAGCGTGCAGAATGCCGAAATGCGATGTGAAGACGAGGTATCTGCCAGCTACGTTCGCGTGGACGGTCCTACTCGTCACCACGGCGCTCTTCTTCATCTTCCCGTGAGTTGTCCCTCCTCTCTCTTTTTCTCTCTCTATCTCTCTCTATCTATCTCTCTCTCTATCTCTCTATCTCCCCGTGCCTTCTGCATGCGAGCACGGAGGCTCCCCTTCGCTCTCGCCAAATGTCACCGTCGAATCTCATATGCTTGTTCGAATCCCAGGTGCTCGAACTACTATGTCTCTCAATGGGGCTTGTGGGTACCGGCTTTACAAGGAGTCATCACCTTCTTCGTGGTGATCAACTTCTCGCTAGCGACGTTTATGGATCCCGGTGTTATACCAAAAGGTAAACTTAAACCGAGTTACACTTGTGCTACCTTTACAAGTCGCGGCGGACAGCACGTAATTACGATCTTTTGTTTGTTAAAGCGCCTCCTGACGAAGACCGGGAGGATGACTTCCGCGCCCCGTTGTACAAAAGCGTGGAGATTAACGGTATTACCGTGCGCATGAAGTGGTGCGTCACCTGTAAGTTTTATCGACCTCCACGTTGCTCACATTGCAGTGTCTGCAATCATTGTATCGAGGTATGTTTCTTATATTGAACGTATCATGGAGCGATTCGCTGGGAAGGGATCCTAATGAATTCTGCAACTTCCAGACATTCGACCATCACTGCCCGTGGGTAAATAACTGTATTGGTAGGAGGAACTACAGATACTTCTTCTTTTTTCTTCTGTCGCTCAGTTTTCATATGCTCAGTATATTTGGGCTCTGTCTATACTACGTCCTGGAGCACAAGGAGGAGCTGAGCGAAATTAATACTATTATTGCGTATCCTTTGCGTAGAACGTCATTTCCAAAGTAACATACATCGAATGTTGATCTTTGTAAGATCCTTAACCTCAATATAGTCTCATCCTTATGGGAGTAGTAATACTCTTGTTCATTCCAATCTTTGGACTGACCGGCTTTCACGTGGTCCTCGTTTCCAGAGGACGCACTACAAACGAACAGGTAACAGGCAAATTTAACGGGGGCTACAATCCTTTTTCTCGTGGTTGTCTGCGCAACTGCTGTTACACACAGTTTGGACCACAATACCCAAGGTATTGCAAGGAGCCAAGGTATTGTATACTTAATGCTCTTCGCGGAAATTATTTTGTTATAATGAATTTTCTCTGTCCGTTGCAGCTTACTTAAGCCTGATAAGTATTCAGGGAAGCGACGTGGAGCGTGTGCATCAGAGATATCTACTATAGGCAGTGAGAACCAGGTAAAGACCTACATGGATAGCAGCAATGGTGTTAGAAATGCCAGTTCAAATGCTTACAATAAGGTAAGAGCTAGCGCAGTCTTGCTTATCTTTTTACTTTGTAAACAGCGTGACTTCTCAATTTGAAATCTGACGCTTGACCTTGAGCTTGTGTTGTTATTATAATTTGTATCCTTCTTATTATTCATTAGCACAGTTGGACAAAGTTTAGATAAAGCCTATATCTCGAGCACTTTTCTGCTTGCAATTTTGAAGCATGTACAGCATGGCTGACAGCATAGTTGTACCACTAATACAGTAATTGTAAAACAATTTTGTATGCAATTCCTTAGTACTAGCTTTGTAGAATATTTTAGTATTTTACCATAGAAATTAATATATATATATATATATATATTTACATCTTTTTCATGATGTCTGTAGAGTATGAGTTACAGCGATGATACCTCATCTATCAGTACCATTCAGTCCAGAGTCCTAAGATGCCTTTACTGATTTCCTCCTGTGATTTATGTATATCCCATTCATCCAAACTGATCCTAATATTTATAGGAAATATATGTAATGTATATTATAGTGACATTATAATACGTTATTTCTATACATTTGAATTTCTTTCGCTGATGTAATTGCTAACATTCGCGGTTTCTCTTTACAGTTATCTCCTGGACGAGATGGCTCAGATACAGATATGGAACCGACGGCGTCTCAGTCTGCGGACTGCGAACCTACGCCACCGTTGCAAAGACACGGTTCCAAAAGCAATTTCTTCCTGCCACCTGTGGAGAACAACGAATCTCCCAGGCATCCTCCGCCGTCGCAGCATCGCCATCCAATACATTATCCTAGAGGCAGTCCACATCCAAGGCCAAGGTACTTGGCGATAAAACAGCGATTTTCACCGTGCGAGACGCTCTGGTACGATACTTACGTACATCATATTCACAGAGGGATGAATGGATCTCGAAGTCACACACCCGACCCGTTATCACCGGAAACGAGTGGTTCGCCCGCCACAGTCCCTCAGCGTCAGGGTGGTGCCAGTCCGACGATGCAACAACGTATCAAAGCTATTGGAGTACCCACTCCGCTTGCCATATCCAGCCCCATACGAAGGTACATCATACTTGTGCATTATTGAAAGAAAAATCAAAGAATATATTAGTTCGGTATATTGGAAGAAATATAAATATGTTGTAATATATAAACACATTTACACGTGATACAAAAATAATGAAAGATCAATTGATTGAGTGCTTACATCGGTCAATTTTTATTCGAGATATATTTATTCAAATATTTATATACAATTTCAGATTTATTACTTTTAACTATATATATACATATATATATCGCGATTTTCACATTGCACAAAATTATCTCAATGTAGAGAGCAAGAGGGAAGCGCCACACTAGTAATAGTTACAATGCATCTCTTGAGCACGCTGCCAATAAGTGAACGATATTCCTCTTATGATATCCTATTTGCTACCCTTCGATATGATGTCGGCCTGTTTTGTCAAGATCTCCTGTCCCTCACTGTCAAACACCTCACTCTTGCTCTTCTTTCTCCTCCTCTTCTGTCACCACTGTTCTCGCCTTCCGGAGGACGAAGGAACGTGTCAAAAAGGAAAATTGCGCAATGTAGCTTACAATAAATATTGTAGAGGATTAGTCTCTCTGCATGTACATATTACAAGATATATGGTATATAGATAAGTTTGTGTCCCACTGCAGGGGGTGGTAACTGCAAGGAGCTGCTTTCTACCATCATGTTGCAACCTACTGCAGGTAAACACGAACTTCATCCTACGAGGACATACCGTAGTTTACAATTATGCTTTCTTGCATATATATCTTTGTATATATAGAAAAACATGGTTGTAAAAATATATATTTACATACGACACACATGCACACACATTACACAACACACACACACACACACACATTTCTTAGGTTTGCTATCTTTTGTTTCTTGAATAGATGCTAATTTTTTAACAGGAATGATGCGCTGCTCTCTCTCCTGTATGTCTCGCCAGAGCCGTATTTGTATGGCTACAATGCTCAAGCACTCGCATATTCATCTTGATTCACTGTACTGTGCATTTGTCGATTATTGAAAGCATCTTGCGCACGAAGAATCTCAGGAGGATCTAAGATCCGTTGTGTCTGTTACAGATCAAACCCGGGTACACCGACGCAGGTTCGTCGGCCGGATTTCATAGGCGTGAACGAAGCGCCGACGTATTACGATGTACAGCAGGGAAACAATACGGGAGTCGGCGTTCCCGGTTCCGTCATTACTGGCTACAGTCCGCAGCGGCGTTTCCTGTCGGAGAGCGAGCTCGTACGACAGAACACCGATCATCCGTACTCGAGAACTAATAATACGGTCGACAATATACGCGAACTGGCGGGTTCGCCGCAGCGCGGTGTTTACATGTGGAAGGACAACTCTCCCGGCAGCTATCCAGGTCCACCCCCTGGTGGAGCGGTGAGCGGGGCGCCGCATCAATCGCCATCCCATCGACAGCCCCCGTCATACGATTACTACCGCTCCAATCCCACGAGTCCTACTCAGCAGTCGCAATACGCGACGAACGCTCCTAGGGCAGCGTATCATCCAGCCATGAGAGGTGGAGTGCCCGTCTTCCCGCCGCATCAACCGCACCAGTCACCGCAAGTCAAACGGAAAGCGACTACGATGGCAACACCCACTACGCCGACCTCGGGAGACGCCCGGCGTCGACCGATGTCCTTTGTTAGAGCCTTGGAGATGACCGACTCCATGGAAATGGTTTCGGCGCCCAACGATCCGAGGTCGCAGAGACCGACCACACCGACACCGGACCGTGCGAGCGTATACGATATGAACTATGAGATATCCGTATAGCCCACCTTTCCGGTCTCCGCACCATCCTGCGGCTGGACGGAGATTCTACGAGAGCCGCCGAGTAGTCTGCATGTCTTACGCTCCAACGAGGAAAGGATGTACGCCATTTACGAGATATCCGTCTAAAATTCTTCCGCAATCGATGCAGTTACACGCGTTTAACATTTACACATGGGCAGTAAACGCAAACTGCGACTGGTTCTTCAGTTTCGTTTATCGCCATGGGATTATTCTTACGAATACGAGCATTGGACTTGCCACAGCAGTCAGGATACCCGCGATGTGCACATCTGATAAATCGCCTTCAGTGATGTGTGTGCGCGCACGCGAATCATATTGCAATTGACAGTACTATAGCATTCATTCTCGGCGAGAAAGTCGGTCCGTTGACGCATTTAATACCTTGTGAATTCACACGAAGCGGTAAATATACGACAAATCCTTATTTCTCCAATTCTTCCTTCGGCAGTGGAATCTTACAGTACGACAGTATATAGAACTCGCATTTTACATACTAATCGAACCAACAACATGCAAGTGTCCTGTCGTATTAGTAATATCATTGATTTTAGAGAGTCATTGTTAATGAAAAATAGATTCCATGTGTGTAGCAGCGAAGTATGTCCATTACGTCGAGAATAACAGCGTTCGGTCCGACTGACGATCCGAATTAATGAGTCACGGAGGCGTCAACGAAAGTATATCCCGAGCGCACAGAGGTTGACCTTTATTGGAATCATCACCGATAATCGGTCCTCTCGCTTGACAGAAACAATTATATTTTTTAGTACACGTTTAAGGTCAGTTTAGATTTTTATACAATGACACCGTGACTCATCCTCCTATAGAATACAATGTTAATCCAATGTCATCCTTTTCTTTCTCTTTTTTTTCTTGTTCATATCTCCATTGCCGATAAAGTGCATGATTTGATAAATGAAGGAAGTACTAGGGATCACTTGATTACATCATTATTAGCTCCTCGGATACTGGTACTCCGGAGGAGTCTATTAAAAATGAAAAAAAAAAAACAGGAGTTACTTAACCAACTTAAGTCATTATCGGGATAGAATAACAAATCTGTGTAAAATAATCGTGGAATATGTAGCAAATTTTTAATATACATATTTAACAATATTTATACGTAAATGATAAAAAAATATAAGACTTTATAATTTGACTTGTTTGTTATGAATGATGATTTTATCGATGTGCCCACTAACATATACTTTATTTCTATATGAAAAGGTTCATGGAAGAGAATGTGAAAGAGAAAAAGATATGAGTGTAAAAAATTAATGTGCGAATGAGAAGAATGCATTTTCAGAAGAGTGGAAAGTACAGTTCTAGTTTTCTCAAATGTATACAGGGGTGGCTGTTCATAATATATGCGCGAACGTAAAAATAAAAACTATTTTGATTTTGTTAAAAAAAAAGAGAATTGTAATATACGCATTGCATAAATCCATTGCTGCATCCATCGCTGCTGTTAAATTTGTGATATACATCCCGCTTTTGAAATTGCATGGTGATTTCTCTATGGTGTATGTGTATAGGAAGCCAATAATTATCGGCTATAATTACATTGCTACAAGCTGCAACGGGATATTAATTGAATTTTGCGTACGTATTCGATTCACGATGGAATCGACTTAGTGTTACACGACACATATCATCATTTTGACGTCAGACATCGAATATTTTTTAGATTGAAACAAAAATTTGCATTTGGTATAAACGACTGCTTGATTATAGACGCAATGTTATAACGAGGATTATAAGCATTTCTTCCGTATCTCTTGATAAGCTACATTTAAGATTCGTTTAACAGACTCGTTTTGTTTCTATTAAGATAACAGACTGTGCCAAAAAATTCCCCGTACTATTCAATCGTGTAGTCTTGCTTAAAATAGCATTTAATGAGACAACGGTACAACGTTACGAATTGATTAAGGTAATAATGTGTAAGGTATGGCGAGTGTTAAATGTTTATAATTCGGTGTACTTGTACATAAATACTGCTCGTTACTTCTATCACTTAAATGTACATACATATATCATTCGGTACTTACGTATCGTTGCAGCAATCTACAGAATAAAAATCATGAAACATAGTAAATTATACTGTGTTATATCGTGATAATATTTTTTTATGACATTTTTGTTGGTTTTTTCTATTAAGCCTATTTTGTTGAAGAAAAGTAAATTGGTCACGTTGTCACGATGGACTAAATGCGTTTTTAAATTCAATCGTCTAATTGTAAAAAAGAAAACTTTATAAAGAAAACTTTATTCAAATTAAAGTACATCTCAATAAAATACAAAACAAAAATACTGCATGAAGATGTATCCAGCATTCAACGCACGTGTTTTACAATGTTTCACATAACGCTTAATAAGTATATAAACTATTTAAAACTGAGTTAAAATTAATTAAAAGTATTACAATTAACTTTGAAATTAAAAACTTTTTTTCAGTGCTAAAAGAAATGCTTATTATTCATTATATTGGCAATTAAAATAAAGAGAGACGATCTGATTTCAAATCGAAAAATTGCTAAAAACTTATTAACTCTAATAAGTTATTAGCAAAATAAAATCAGGTAAGTCAGTGTATCAATTGCTTATCCGGCTTGGAAAATATCTTGGGAATATTTAATATTTTAGTTTTAAATAAATTAACATTTTTATATATATATATATATATATATATAATATATTTACAGAGATTTGTGTAAACAACGTATATATGGTCTGTTGATGATATTAAATAGAACTTGCAACGGTTTTAACAGTTCTAATATTCTAAACTTCGATATTCATTTTGTATGACGACTAATCTGCATCTTCTATTTCCGGATCTGGATCTTTAATTTTAAATTTGATATAAAATAGTAAATTGTTTAATACACAATACATAAAAAGAGAGAAAAACAAAATAAATCTCACCATAATGTGAAGATGCTATGCGATATTTCACACTCTCATTAAAATATATGTTTGGATGCTTGAACAAAGTGTCATTAAAACAATCGTGTTTAATTTCGTAACATTTGTTACATGCTGCAGAATACTGACTGTCCTTGGACAATTTCATTATCGTTGATCTCTCTGATTTAGTAAATTAATTAATAGACAAAAGAATTCATATTATGATTGCATAAATTAATATTTTGATACTTACGCAATGCGTTAAAACCACTTTCAGTAAGTTCGTCTTCAAGTACATCATGCGGCATATGTTTAAAAGGGCATCCATGATAATCTCTAGGTCCAACAATCGACTCCATAATTTTTAGACATTTGTAAGGCTGATAATCTCGATGACTACCTTCTTGCCCGAAGATAAATCTTACAGTATACCTATGTTCTTTGTTGAATGCAGTGTCGTCCATTATCTTCGTGAATTCATCTTTCCAAAGAGTCATTACATCGGACAAAGAAAGTCCTATGCCTTTCAAGAACAAACCATACTGTATTCTACCACCATGTGTAAGATGATGATTCTTCCTTAATGCTTTGTGAAGCACTTTCATACAAAGAGGATAAGAGGTTTCTGCAAGCTATAGCAAAACAATCACTATTTACGAAACAAAGTTATGTTAAACTTAATTATTACAAGATATTACTGCTGTGTCTTGTAAGATTCAATCATTTCATTATTAGTTACAAGATTAGTTACATGATTCAATATTAAGTATTCAATGTGTGTTTACCTTATCCAACTGGTTGAGTAAAACATATTGTTGTATCTCAGGTTCCTGTACCAGTATGGTACTTTCAATATGAATACTTTTTTCTAATTTGGCAAAGATGCTAGTGAATCTTTCATCGTCGTACAAATTGGCTCTAACTTCGCGTGCATTCTGATAGTGACAGAGAGAGTAGAAAACGGTATAACAGTTACTGAGATTCAGTCAATCATGTTTGTCATACTTACTTCGAAACTGGACATAAGAATCGTTTTAAAGTGTGACGTAAACACAAATGCCATTTCTTTTTCAGGTACAAAAGCTTCGCCTTGAGCAATGAAAACCTTACGCTTTTTAATTAAACTGGATATATGATGAAAAGGTACTCGGTAAAATTGCATGTCGTCAATATTATTAACATGTGGAGAAGACATTTCAAGATATTCCTTGATATCTTCCTTTTCATCCTGACTAATCTGGAAATGAATATTATAAATCCAAGATTTATACTATAAAGAAACATTAAATAAAAAATACTGCAACAAGCAATAACCAACCGGTATAAAGTTGAAATTATTAAGGCACATAAACTGTCCGATTCCTTTATTATCTAACGCAGAAAATCTCCATTTGAACAGCCTCGCTTCTTGCTTAAAAAACCAGCGTTTTTTTAACACATTGAAGGCAAATGCAGATCTCAATATAAAGTGAGATATATGATCTCTTCTTCTGATACGTATATCCATATCTGTGTACGATCTGCATCCGGGACTATCGACCAATCTTGCAAATTCATTCATCCCTTTATTGAGCAACTCCTCGACCAAGGCAGCTCTACGTTGTGACACCGACATTGTCAGTTTTTGAAAATGGATACGCTCCACCAAAAAGAGAACTATACATACAAAAACACATTAATTATACATGAGAAAAAATTACACATGAATAAATAAAAAGATCAAAATTTAAATTAACCTTTGAGACGTGTTTCACAGATTTCTTTCAATTCTTCTAACATCATCTCTCCAAACGGAACGTTCTGATACAGTTGTAAATCATGAGGATACATTTGCACATTATCAGAATACTTCGGTGAAAGTTTGCTAAAAGCTTGAACTCTCTTTGTAGATAACATGTTACTTGAATTCGAGCAAACTTAAACTTAAATACTACAGAATATAAATGTAGTACAGGATAAAACAAGCTAAACTTATAAATTAATTAACTCTTTATTCGCTTTTCTTAGCATTTAAATTTGTAAACATTGAGTGCATCCAGATTACACGACAATTTCCCGAAAAATGGCGGCGATAGTGTTGGTACCAACGGAAATCCCTAGGTAGTTCAAATTAAGTTCTGTAGGTTAGTCACACTGAGTAAGTAGTAATACATGTGGTTAGCCGAAACCTTTTTGACTTGCTGACGTTATTATTGCCACAAAATATTATTGTCATAATACCTGAAGGCCGGCAATAACGGTGGCCTTCAGGTATTATCAGAACAACAATCCTATTGAGCCTTGATCTATTCAATTATCTTTTTCCTTTCCGTTTGTCTCTTTATTCTTAAAATTCAACTTAGCTATTCAGGTATCTTTTTTCGGTCCTTTTGTCACTTTACTTCAAAAATTCAACGCAAAAACGTAAATAAATTTGTCGGGAAAAAATAAATCTTTAAATATATTATAATAAATTTTATTCTTATTTTAATGTTCTATTGTTCTATAGCATCAAGTCTGCATCCGCTTATGTCAAAACACGCACATGTCAAAATACGTCAAAAAGGTTTCGGCTAACCACATGTATTACTACTTACTATGTGTAACTAACCTACAGAAACTTAATTTGAACTACCTAGGGATTTCCCTTGGTACCAACACTATCGCCGCCATTTTTCGGGAAATTGTCGTGCAACCCAGGTCCGCTAGGCCGGGCCGGATAGCGGATTTGCGCGACACCAGTGCCATGGCAGTCCCGTGGTAGATGCATTACTTGTTTTTACGCACGTCGAGGATACTTTAATGAGATAATTCGATAGCGTTACGCGGCCGAGTTCTTGTACATACGAACGTTTTTTCGCGACTAACGTTGTTTTGTGTGCGGCGGCGACATTACTTGCGACAAAACGCCGACGTGAAACGTTGCCTTTGTATTCCGGTATATCCGCCATTACTGGCGTGGTCGCGGCATACGGTCGGCGTATCGTTCGGCTTCAACACGGAGTTCGGATCCTGTAGCCAGGTAGTCAGGAGGTTTTATGTCAATAACGGAAATGTAAGTAACCACGATAAGCGCAATCAACTATTATGTAATGTACGTGTGGATCTTAACCTTCGCTTTTTCCGCTCTACGCGCCTGCTGTTGTTATTTAGGACACGAAGCCGGAAAGACAGCACGGGTAAGAGTGACTCCGAAGCTACGGATAAGGAGAACAAGAAAGAGAGAGGCAGAGAGAGGGAACGGAAGAAACGGGCCGCCTCTTCGTCCAGTAGTGGCAGTAGGTGAGTGGTAAAAACACACTAAAGAAATACAATACAAATTTATGTTTATTGCAGAAATAAATCTTTTTGATCATAAATTTTCTATCACTAGTTCCATCTTGGCTTATGTTACCAAGTCATGTTAAATTTACTTATGTTTATTTATTTNTTTTTATCGCAGTGGAATACTTTTTCATATTTAAGAGCTCTTGCATAATTAGAAATTAAATCTAGATCTCTTTTAAATTAAATCTCTTTTATTCAATGATTCCGCGTTAAGCTAATCCACTGTTTTTAATTATATTTTATTGATGCACATGTGAAATTGTATTTGATAGCTCATCAGATAGCAGCTCTGGCTCTTCAAGCTCTAGCAGCGGCAGTAGTTCTAGATCGAGTTCCTCTTCCAGCAGCTCATCCAGTAGTTCACCTAGTTCTTCAGCCAGTTCTAGAGATCGAGGAAGAAAAAGAAGTCGTAGTAAAAGTGTCGATGCTTCGCGGAGACACGAGACGAAGGAAAAAGAAAGGGATAAAGAAAGGGAAAGAGAAAGGGATAGGGACAAGGACAGAGATCGTGATAAAGAAAGAAAGAAAGGGAACAATGTTGTTCCTGATAAAGCTAAACAAAAGGGACGATCCAGGTATTGTATTTGTTGTAAAATTGACACTAATCTTTCCTCGTTTACAATTAACAAGTTATTATTTTGTTAATTTCGCAGATCGCCCTCTCCACGTAGGAAACGTAGGGAACGTTCGCCGATTCCTAGACCGACAAAAATACACATTGGTCATTTAACACGGAACGTCACCAAGGATCATGTCATAGAGATATTTTCAGCGTACGGACAAATAAAGATGGTTGATTTTGCATTAGATAAGCTCCATCCCAATCAGGGCAGGGGATTTGCCTATGTCGAATTCGAAACTGCGGATGAAGCTGAAAATGCTATGAAACATATGGATGGAGGTAAAATATGATTTATATCACTTAACGGACTACTTTACTTGCCATGTTAACGCATTTCGCATCAATCTGTTCACAGGACAAATAGATGGTCAAGAAATCACAGCTGCTCCAGTGTTGTTGCCGAAGCCTCGACCATTGCCAATGCGACGTATGTCGCCGGGCATGGGAAGACGCGCGCCACCACGATGGGGAGGTGGTGGTAGAAACACCCCGCCACGTTATCGTAGACGTTCGCCGCTCATGAATCGCCGCAGAAGTCCACGACCACCACGGCGCAGAATAAGAACTCGATCACGTAGTCCACCAGGAAACCCTCGACATCGGCACCGTCGTTACACAAGATCCAGCTCGAGTAGTTCTCGATAATGATTTTTCATGTTGTATATACAAGATATCGAACTGAATATAATCAATATTGTCGTATCAATATAGTTAATACTGCACCAATAAAAATAACGTGTACTGATTACGTCTATAATGATAAGGTATCAAATTCGCCAATAGCGTACCATGAATTCGTTATTATAAAAATCACAACAGTTTCATGTTTCGTCAAAGCACATTTTTGAAATATACTAATTTCGCAACATGTATTGATAATCTTTCGTAGACACCTTAGATTTTTACAAACTAGTTGTAATATTTACATCATAATGCTATCTATAAGACAAACGAAGGAGTATTTGTAGAAAAAATTAATGTAATTTTTTTTATAAAAAAATGACATTTGTATTTTTTCTGAGCTATCCCTGATTATTTTGAAATTTGTATTTGATGTGCTAAAATGGATCATAGAATTTAATTAAATAATTTGTTACAAATGAATGAACAGAGATAATTATTTTTTCAATACTATGTAAGAAACAAACAGTCTAAGGGGAAATATATGTTCCTGTAATATAAGATTTATAACATTTTTAAATATTGGTTAATATATTCAGAATATTTGTTTTTCACTTTTAGCAAATGAATATGTACACATATGTACATATATTATACGTACATTCATCTGTTGTGTTTAATTCCAAGCTCTAGCTGCAATCTCAAATTTGAATTCTCATTGATTTGAACAAACGTGTTTAAAGTCAACCATTTTTATTTGACCAGATGTTAAAAATTATATGTATATATGAACCGCTGAAAATTGGAGTAGCATAACTCAATTTTTTCTTATTTTGAGAAACAAAGTTTTGAATGAATGTAAAATTATAGACTTTACAACAATTATTGATTTGATTGATAAAATTACAAAAAAATGTTAAAATTTTATGTGATTAAGAAATTTTGTGATTTGTTTTTTTCTATCTTTTATAGTATCTGAAAATGAGTTATATTATGTAATTTCTTTTTTTGAATCGTACTATTTTGCAGCTTCTTATAGCGGTATAGAAATATAATTTTTTTTTCTTTATCTTTTTAGTTCCATTTGTTTTTCGCACGTGCGCGTATGTGTGTTTGTATGTGTAATCTTATACAGGACTGGTAAAAATACTGAAAACAACAAGATTGATAGAAACTATGATTATTAGATCCTTTTACAAAGAATCAGTTTTAGAAAAAACCTATTCACACAAAATCCTCTTTTATACTTCGCGATATCTACATGAACAAAATCATTGCATCACATTGTAACTTTGCGTCGATGAAAAATATCTACATTTTTAAACTGCGTGTGTATAGTTGTTAATTATATAATATACAATTTTACTGTGATTTTACAATATAAACGGAACAGAGTCTGGGAATTATTTCGATTATTCGAAAAAGTCGCGTTTTTCTTTTGAGGCACCAGGAATATTCGAACGTAACCTGGTCCATGGCACAGAACTTTTAAGAGATCTCATAATTGGCTCTCTGGTAACACAACGACGTATATGGCTGACAATTGAGAGAATTGGTTAAAAGAAAAGAATAAAAATGCCACAATTTTAATTTTCGGGAATTCGTATTAGAAACAGACTTTGTTATCTGCACATGCACACAGTATTAAATATTCTTTGATTGAAGCACTTTGGCACGGACAAATTGCTGATGTATTAAGCATTATCCTGTGTTTTTTCGAAAATGATAAAAGAATCTAATTGTCCACAACTTTAACAAAGAGTGTGATTTAGTGTGAT
Source organism: Tetramorium alpestre (assembly GCA_021460005.1). Classification (NCBI taxonomy): domain Eukaryota; kingdom Metazoa; phylum Arthropoda; class Insecta; order Hymenoptera; family Formicidae; genus Tetramorium; species Tetramorium alpestre. The sequence goes on from JAJVSH010000051.1 coordinate 688,901, forward strand.
TTCATTTTATTTGCATCTTCGACTTTTTTGGGATAAAAGAATCAATGATTTATTACCCTTGATTAATTTTTCTTTTTTATATCACAGGAAAGCACGAGAGTGCTTTTAGTCAGCATGCAAATGAAAAAAAGCATGTGCCGCCGAAAGCCAAAGAACACTTTTCATTTTATATAACCTCTCCTCTTTTTCTACCGTCTCTAATATACAAATTAAAGTCTAAGAAGTAAAATTTACATTCGATCATTTGTATATTACATCAATTAAATAAGGGCAAATCTTACGCACTTGTACGTCAGTAGTAGAGATTCAAGTTCGTTTATACGTCGCAATAAATAAATAATTAAATAATTTTTTGAGTAATAATAGAGATCCGCTTAACTCTTTCTTCTAACTGGATTCGTTTTTTTTTCCTTTTTACGTAGCCATCGCCTCACGTTCTATAATAACTATTAATATTACACACGATACTTTTTAAAATGTACGCATAGTTATCGTCGTAATAATTAGAGCTCGTTACCACTACAGACAGTCAGATCACTGAAACTGCAGAAATCACATAACGACAGCGTTATTATTTGTGATACATCAGCGATGCCTCCGTAATTACTGCACAAAACGTCATCATTCTTCATTTCAGCCGCCGTCATTGGTGGAACACCGGCATCAGTAGCAAGGCATCTTCGTTACGTTTTCACATTGTTCTACGTGTTTCCGTACTCTTTTTCTCTCGATAACTATAAATATTTTATATATATATATATTTATATATAGTATCTATATACAATTTCATTTTTAAATAACGCTTCTTCTCTGTTAGCAAAATATCAGCACCGAGCTTCGAGTGTTAACTGGGTGGGGTGCTCAAAAGGTCGGTCCGTCAGTGCGTTCGCTCGCAGAAACCGAGGACGCCGGAACGATGTATCATCGGGACTGCGATCCGTCCTCTTTCTTGTGAATATCCGCGTGCATAAGGGCGTTTTCAAGCGGACGTGTCGGTACTCCTGGACCGGGTCCTGCTCTGTGATGCATATGCAAGTTGCTCAGCGGACCTGGACTAGGATCCTTACTCCTGAGTGTATTTACCGGCGGTGGGGGATAACCGGCGTACAATTTCGCCTCTTCCTCGGCTCTAAACGCCGCCACTAACGGATTATATCGTAGCTGCTGTAGCGTGTCGAACCGATAAGGATCCCGGAAAGGATCGCTCGACCAAGGGGCTCCCGGTTGACCGGCAGGCGCGGATGGCGGTGGAAAATGTTGCATTGGATGTGCGCTTAAACTGGGAAGCATGCTACGCGGCATAGAGTGTGAAGCTGGCATACTGTGCGGATGCCTCGTAAGATAGGCATGCGGATGCGGATGATGGTATGGTCTCGGATCGGGCAGTGGATTTGGTCCAGGTCCTGGCGCAGTCCCTGTCGTTCCAGGGCCAGGTACCGGCGGTCGTGGAAGCAATACAACTTCATCATCTTTGCTACGTGGTTCCTCCTTTACCCGCACTTCCCCGGTATCCAAAGGCGCGGAGCCGTTCCTCAGCGGCGAACGATCTCGGGGAACAACCACATGTTGTCGATTTTGATGAAGTAGTCTCTCACGTTCCATCTCACGCCTCTCCATCTCACGGCGCTCCTTGTCCCGCCTTTCTCGCTCCCGTTCGGCTGCTTCCTGCTGTTTCCTCTTCTCTTCCTTCTCGCGTTCCCGCCTTTCCCTCTCACGTTGCTCCTCTCTCTCCCTCTCTCGCTCTCTTTCGCGTCTGATACGCTCGCGTTCGGCACGTTCACGCTCCCGTTCGCGTTCTCTTTCCCGCTCGCGTTCGCGCTCTCGTTCCTCCAATTCGGCACGCCTATCTATTGCCGAAGGTTCCGGCTTCAAGCCCCATGAAACAGTAGTCTGTGGGAATCCAGTAGTAGCACGTTGCAATCTGAAATTTTATACATGTATTATACATTAGTAATTATATTTAATAATAATAGAAAAAAAGTGATTAATGTTTCATATACACACCCTCGCCATGGATCGTGCACCGCACCAAGTCCACCCAGAGGTGGCATTTCTCTCGGCGGAAAAGTTGAAAGATTTGGAAAATTGGGATTCGCCGCGGCAAACGTTGAAGGATATCTTCCAAAAGGAGATATTCCTGCTCCTGTAATTAAAACAAAAAGATTATAATGATACAAATACGGATAATTGTGTGATGTAGTTCAATGTAAGTATCTACAAACATGAATCATGCGCACGTGAGAATGAATGTGAATCTTTGTTACCTCTATTACCTAAATGTGAGGCCGTCGTAGAAAGAAAACCGACAGGATGGGGTGGAGGTGGTGCGGGATGAGCGGATGGCATGTTAGTGGGAAACGGAGGTGCCATTGATGGTGCACCGAGTCCAAGACCACCGGCTGGTCCCCCAGGATAAAGATGGCCCGGTGGTCTTAATAACTCAGTTTTGGTACTAACGACACTTCCCGCCTTAGCTTCAGCCTGTTGCTTTTGTTGATGATTATATATTTCCCACGCAATGCGTACATGCATTGCATTCCATTTTCCACTTTTCTGGATTAAAAGATCAAACATTTAAATAAACACATGTACAAATTGTGAGAATTTTTAGCTTTTTGTGTAAAAGTACCTTTGGCGCAAACGGAGTCAAGTGATTAGGTGGCACGAAGGGTGTCGAAGGTGCTCCAATTCCGGGATGAAGAAGGCCAGTGTTAAAACCAGAATAACCAGAAAGGTTTAAGTTACCACGAAAAAATGGTGATTCGACTCCTCCCAATTTTGGGATGTCCTTAAACTTAGAAATTAAAAGATGATTTCGTTTAACAGTTTACATGCATGAACGAATTTATAATAAGTTTATAATTAGCTTAATTATTCCAATTAATCTATAATTAGGTAAATACAAATCTTAAGTTTTAATATAATAAATAATAAATGTATTTCTTACAATTGGAGGTGGAAAAATCGCTGGCGCAGCACCCGTCGGCAATAACGGCGTCGTATGTTGATGTACATGCGTGTGTTGATGCTGATGATGATGCATTTCCGTTCGAAGGTACGCCGGTGGACCTAAATTCCCTACTCCAACTCCAACATTTCTGTCTTGAGACGCTAAGAACCTACTATCGAGTTCTCTCCTCAGAAGGTCTGCCTGACCTGCAACATGTGTCACCCCTTCTTTTGATTAGTGCATTTATTATCTGTCCATATTCACGTTGAGCATATCGCATTGAAAAAAGTCAGATTATAAGCTTACTTGTTTGGAACAGAGACTCCGCGGAAAACGGATTGGGATTGGTCGTCGGTGGAGGAAGCGAGGGCAGTGAAGTATGTGGGCTTGAACTAGACACTGGCGGTGGTAAAGGCGCTGCAAACATCGGTGGTGGAAACGTGTGTATGCCGAGTGGTACTGGTGGCGGAGTTGGCCTTGGGACAGACGTAGCTGTCGCTGGGGACAGCTGGGAAGCTGTGTTGCTGTTGATTTTTTTTTTAGATAAGATTTTTATGCTTGATTTTTATTAAAACGTTTAAGCTTGTTCGGACTTACCTAATCCAACCTTGTGGCTTGGTGTATGCAGGTAGACTAGAATTGGCTGGAGAGGAGGTGTTTGGCACACTAACAGGCGTTATGCTGCCTCGACTTAGACTACTCACGTTGCTGCTGTAACAAACATTACAATTATTATTAAAATTTCCTGTTAATTACTCAACTTTGGCAAACAGGTCAATATAATGCTGCGAAAAGAAGAAAATATTTTACCTGTAGCTATCTCTTTCCCGACTGGGGCTATGTCCACGTGGAGAGTTATTGTTTCGTCCTGACAGACTGCAGGCCACCATGTCTCTATGAGCGATTGTATTTGCCGTGGTAACTGTATTAGTTATAGTGGATACGCATGTTGTGGTGGCAGCGCTCAGTGGAGTATTATTGTGACTCGCGAGGTTATTTCCTATAGTCTGTTTACTTATGTTGGTACAGGGGGAAGCTCTACTCCCTCTCTGAAAAGTATAATTATTATCCTCGTTACGAACATTACACACACTTACATATCTGAGATAAATATTAATCAATGTCATAATTGAATTGCGTCGACTTACCACGTCAGCGCGCGACGAAGCAGAGTGAGAAGGGGATGGTACCGCGGGTGGAAGATACGGGCTGTGATTTAAAGCGGTGTACGGAGTGTAGAGCGATGAATACGGTTGTGTCTGCGGATACGCGGCTATAGGAATGGGCGGTGGATAACTCGTGGTAGCCGCTCCGTTCGACGGTGCTGCTGGTGTAACACCTAAACTGGCTACCGCTGGACTAGTTGTATGACTCGAGACGAGAGGCCCAATAGGTGGATGCAATGCAGGTATCGTAGTGTGCGGCTGCTGGGATAGGGAGGGTGGTGGCAGAGCGGGGGAAGCTGGCCGCTGTTGCGGAGCTATTGCACGTGGATTCGCTGCCAAAGGACTAGTCATCTGAAATACAATACATTAATAATGAATGTTACTCCCTTCGCTGTGTGCGAAGAAGAAGAGTGAGTTTTTATGACGCAACAGTTACTTACAGGAGGCTGGGATATGTGTGGAGGCAACGTGGGGCTGGGAGGACTCGGCGCTGTTGGAACTGGTGCAGACGCAGGCACAGGAGGTGGTATAGGTGCCGGAGCATTCGTTGCTGGAATAGAAGTTTGACCACCTGTGTCCGGTGGAGATCCGCCTGCCCCGTTTGTGGGTGGTAAAATGTGTGGCGAAGAAGACGGCAATTCGTCTAAACAAAAAAGAAAAATTGCAAATGAGAAACATGTTGCGCAAAAATGGTATTAGTAATAACATTATTCTTTCAAAAGATACGTGTCTATATAAATAACTGTATTTCTCATTTTCGAAAGCATTACTTACATTTACGTGTGAGAGGTGGTGGGGTAGAAGATTCAAAGAGTATAGATTCGGCATCCGAGCCCTGTAACGTAAAAATGATGAAGTTGTTAGAGCAAATCTATTATTTTCTTTGAAAGAATAGAATACGTATTCACAGAAAATATCCGTACCTTATCGTCTTCTCCTTCACTATCACACTGAAACATTGTAGTAATAAATTAATGTCGTATTTATTACCATAATATGAAGATGTAATTTACGATCTTCCGATGAAATGTGTATACAAAAATTGAATGATAAAGATAGATACTTACGATATAACCTTTACCCGAACTGCAATGACTGCTAGCCTGTATTATAAAAACAGATTCGCGTGAATAAATATATTGATTTTTCATTATTCAATCAATAAGGAAATTGATGTTGAGAAAAATATGTTTTTATCTTAATTATACAGTTAGGACGTGAAGAGATAAATAAAAAACATTTGTTACATAGATTCTCAATTATGTGATTGTGTTAATGTTCCGAGTTACATGACATGGCACACGAGACTTACATCGCTGAGATGGTCCCTGGAACTGTCTGCGTCCTGGCAATCCCTAGGTATACCAGGGCCGTGCAACTGTTCAGACGCTCTGCCACTGTCGTCGCTTGTACCTGCATCTAGGCCCTGCGAGAGAAATTTTCAGCCGTCACATATCACGTTCTGATTGACATATGTCAGCAGGCACGACTCTTGACGCGCGTTAACTAAGATTATTCAATTACCTGGTTTAGCGTCGAGGGTGTCAGTATGGAATTATGTGTGTAATGGTTGTGCTTGAAATTGTTTTTGATGTGGTGCTCGTTGTGCCTATTATTCGGTCCCGTATCCACCTTTGGTTTCTCTTCCACTATCGATAGAAGCGTGTGCAGTTTCTTGACATTATTTTTACCAGCTAACTTTATTGCACTCTGAAAATGGAGAAAAGGACATATTAAGCAAGAATACTCTCTTGTGTACATAAAATGTGTGTATACATGTGTATACACACTCGCAATCACATACATGTATACATATATGATGTAGTTCGAATATCTTTTAACACACGAACATAATATTTTACTCTGTAATAATTTGTACTACAATTGATTTTATTGTTACGTTGGATTATATACCGAAAATAATAGAAGCATATAAATAGCACGTTTGCAAAAATCATTACAAATTATAATTTCACATTTAGCAAGAAACCTCATTTGCATTATTATTCCTGTCACGAACATCAAGGACAGCCAGAACTGAACAGACCGCGCCGTCACTTTTTACCATGTTAAAAGAAATATTTCAGCACCACCATATTTATCGTAAATCTAAATCGTAAAATCGTGGATTTCAAATCAAGTGTACTTGGATGTACACAGAAGATGCGCCCACCTGCGCTCGCGAGGTGAACGCGAAGCGTCGCCGCAGTCGCTAGTATCTCGTCCGCGAGTCCGCGGTGTCGGGTTTCATTCTTCGCGCCCGCGCGACGCTGCTCCTAACGTATGGCGGCGACGACAACGACGTCGCCGAGGGCCATCCCCGCACTGTCGCGCGCCCGCACCCGGCCGCACCGTAAGAGAAACGCACCGACGAGTTGTAAACACCACCGAGCGCACTCCAGGCCCCGGCTACAAGAGCAGCGAGGTGGACGTGGACGTGGACAACGACGGCATCGGGACGGTCATCGACGACGTGCAGTCGAGAGACAGCGAGAGCGCCGGAGTCCGCTCGCGAACGATCGCGGAACTTTCACGCTGTTGCGCGCGGCCGCCGGCGGAAAAAGCCCGAACGAGAACGCCTTCCTTCTCGCCCACGGGGGGAACGCGCCTTCAAAACGCGCTACTACGTGTGCGAGCACATTTCCGAACGCACCGCGCTCTCTTTCATTCTCCGGCCGAACAATGTTACCGGTGACCCGCGGTGCCGGATCTCCGCCGTGCGACTCCCTCCCCCTCCCCTCGCGCCGCCGCCACTGACGACGAGGCTGATGATAACAATGCCGACGACGACGGGGACGAGGACGACGGTGCGTCTCGGGCGCGACCAACTGAATTTTCGCGTTCGCGCACGGCGCGGGATAATCCTGGCCGCGGACGGGCGTTCGTTCGCAAGATGACAGAGGGATTTCGCAGGCACCCGTGTCTCGTGTGCGCGATGCAGCACGGGAGTGCTGCTGGTGGGGGGGAGCGATGAAAGAGAGCGGGGAGCGAGAGGAAGCGAGAGAAAGAGCGCGAGGAGAGACGGTACAACGGATGGGGGATGGAAGCGAGCGAGAGAGAAAAGGAGGGAGAGGGGAGAGAGCGAGGAAGAAAGAGAAGACATTGACCGAACGAGCAGCCGCGCGACAAGGCCTCCTTCGTCGTGCCAGGCCAGCTGGAAGGAACGAACCGCGATCCGCGTGCTCTTTCTCTCTCCCACTCTTCGTCTTTCCCTCGTCTCTGCCTCGCTCCCTCCCTCTCTCTCTCTTTTTTTCGCGACGGCGGCATTACTCTCTCTCCCTCCGTCACACGGCCATAGGACGTCGCGTTCTTCCTCTCGCACCCTTCCCCCCACCCCATGCCGCCATTTCCCCCTCTCGAGCCACGGGTGGGTACCAAAGAAAAGAAGGGAAAAAGCCACTAGAGACCTCGCGGTTGGCGCAAAAAACCACCGCCGCTGCCGTCGCGGCGGCCGCTGCTGCTACCACCACCACCGCCACCCTACTACTACTACTACTACTATTACTACTATCACTGCCGCTGCCGCCACCACCATCGTCGCCCAGCAAAAACCGCACTCCACCTGCGCACGTGTGCCAACTGCGAGTCGAAACCCCCTAGGACGTGTCCGTCGCGGTCGGATCGCGTGCTGCTCCAAGACGCGATTTAATTGAATAAAACCTCCGCGCGGCCGTTTCGTGGAAGGCGCCCGCGAGAGGAGCACGCCTAGATTCTCGCGATAGGCGTCGTTCAAGATTCCTGCCGATCGTGTCGGGAGCGAGAGCGAGCTCGCGAGACAGTATATTTTTTTCCCCTCTTGGCTTTTCCTTATTTTTTTTTTCTCTTTTTCGAGCAAAGATACGCCAAGACGTGATTGATGAGTGCTATCACAGTTGGCAAGCCGCTCGTTCATTCATACGGCTGAACCGAATCAGCTGACGCGCATTATTCTTAGAGATAGTCCGCACATTGTAGCCCGACGCGATGTTTTGTCAGATTGAGATTAACAGGGCCACCCGTACACGCGCCGCTAAACGAGATGTCATCCCGGAAACGACCGACATTGATTTCGCGAGCTTTAACGAAGTACGCGACGCGTTCTTCTTTTTTTTTTACCTTTCCTCCTCCCTTCCCAATCACGCGTGTTTTTGTACAGCGTGAATTTTCTTTTTTAATTAATTTAAGTACTTGTTTACAAGCGTGAATAACTCCTGTCGCGGAGATTGCCATTAGACGATTAATGCCCGGTTTCGAGGCGTTTACGACGCTCACTCTGAACCTATAGAACGAAACACTCGATAATTATCGCTTGTAAATATATTACAAAGATTATATCAGATAAGTAGGTACGTAAAAAAATCGTGTGACTCATGCTACGTACACGCAGCGTGCGCGCGTATGCGGTCAGCCACCAGTATGAGTTCGTGTAATAAAGGCCTTCTCACAAAAATCGAGCGAGCACACCCTGATTGACGTTAATACCGCGTTGGACAGGAACATACGCTATCATCATGTATATCCACAATGATTAAATCCTTTCTCCCGTTTTGCCGGCGCGCGCGCGACTACGCCGCACGCGAGAAAACCCGTACGGCTTTAATTCCGCAACCCTGTAGCTTTTACCGGCGGTATGTCACAACGTGCCTTTCGCAAGAAATATGCGCGCGATAATTCATTACGGCCCCGCGTAATCGAGACGCGCTACAGTGCGGTACACGCGCACGTGATGCGCGATCGCGCAGATTCCTCGACGGTCTCTCTCTCCGCACGCGCGCGAAAATCCGACGGCCGACAGGCGAGCGGCTCCTCGAACGAGAAGGAAAAATCGGCACTGGAAGCGGCAATTACACGAGCCGCGGTTCAAGCCGACGAATTACATGACTCGTTGATTTTGTAACGAGCTGCGTGTCGCCTCCGTCGTCCTGTCCTCAAGATTATCCTATTACGGGAACGACACAAGAACTTAATTACGATTAATCGCCTGCGCAAATGGAAAAGAAAAACTAACGCGTCGTAATTATGCGATATTAGGCGCGCACGTGAAAAAATACTTCGAACTTTGTCGTACCTCGTTCCTCCCTTCTTTTTTTTTCCTGCAAGTCACGGCTCATGCCGCTCGAGGCAGCGCGACGCGATAACGCGTTCTTATGCGATACACAGACGTTACGGCGTAACGAAGTTTCTTCACGTCGCGATACGCAACGTTGCATATTATTATGGATATAATTTTTGTCCGCGCTCTCTTCTCCCGGTCCTCCCTCTCGTCCGTCCTCCCCCCCCCCCCCCACCTCGCCATTTCTTTTCATTTGGCTGTGTGATTTGCGTACAAATGGTACAAGAATCTTATGAGACTATAAAACGTGCGGCTATTGTCCATAAATCTGCGAACGCGGACAAAAAAGCGGGATAGATTTTATCAATGAAAATGTATTCTTTTCATATTTACTTCGGCATAACTTTTGTCGCTAAAAAAAAGCGTAATAAAAAAAATCAACAACGCTGCCGTCGAGTATTGAGATGTAAAAGCTATTAGTATTCGTGAATAAAAAAGTACTAGAATTGAAGAGTCGGACGCAACAATCGGGCGGGCCCACTTTTTCCAACAAACGACTTGTTTACCATTTGGCATTCAATGAATAGTGAAATCTATCGATTGTCTCAAAAACCACGCGTGCGTGAAATTAACGCGTAGATACACACGTATGTCGAAACAACAGTAATAAAGCATGCAGATTTATATACCAGTCTTCCTCCTACAATAATTGAGAAGCGCAATATCAAGGTAATAAAAATGTGCCGAATAAAAAAAGTATCTTTATCATCGATTCACTCACACTGCTAAAATTTATTGCCAAAAATAGCCATGTTTCTACATTTTAGTATCAGTTTGCTTATTTTCCTAGAAGTACCAATATCCGGTTAATTTTCCTCCGGAAATAAACATTACATTTTTGCTTCCCGTGCAAACTATGTTTAAAATTTGTCCGTAAAATTTAACGCAATTTTAAATTGACTACCTGTAATAAAAGCATGTTTAAACGGCAAAATCTTGCAGAGATATTTAAATATTGATTTTAATTAAATTCTAATTCTAATTAAATGTAGATATGCGAGACGTTGGAAAATCCCACAAAAGACGCTCGAAAATATAACAAAAAAAGATAAAAAAAATCTTGAAAAATCGAGGAATGTCCGATTCTGCTTGGGTCTCAATTCATCCGAAATGTGCGTTGAATCGTCGTGAAGAACCGCGGCATGCGCGCGCGTGAGGAACGAGATAGAAACTTCCACGGCGCGGCGAGCAAAGTTCCTTGGCTCGACGGTGCGAATCGGTGCGGAGGGAAGGTCGTTCTCGGACGCGCGGACGTTCCACCGTGGGCCGTGTACATGCCTGCGTGCGTGTAAGCGCGTAAGCGTGAGTGCGTGCGTGCATGCGTGCGTGCATTCGGGACCGACCGGCTACCAAAGTCGTCCGTCCGCACGTTGCCGCGGTGTTGCCGCGTTTCCCCGTCCGTTTCGTTATGTTGACACGACCCGGGGGCCCGGGGCTTGCTCTAATCAACCGCCCGCCCCGCTCCGCGTGGCAACGTTAATACGCTCCCGCCCGTGTGTACACAGGTACACGGACGAGCGGATTCTCCGCGCGGTTTACTCGCGAATATCGCTGTTAATGTACTCGCGGGACGAGAGGATCGACGACGACGACGACGATCTGATCGAATGCGAAAAAGAGTAGGGAGGAAAGGACGATCGTCGCGTTAATTCACCGTGAATCTACGGACAGAAATGACGCTTTCTTGTAAACACACACACGTGTCCCGCCGACACGCCGCCGTTACGCTTCTCCCTCGGAATGTGTGCCCCCGCGCGCGAATCTAATTTGCCGCTAAAACGACGCGCGGACAAAATCGATTTCCCGAAAGAAGTCGACGCGCAACGGCAGAAGCTCCTACAGCGTACGCGGAGATACCGAAAGAGAGAGAGAGAGAGAGAGAAAAAGGTTGTTCACTTCGCGCCGCGTCAAACAGGACATTAACACTGTCCACGGGGTTTATTACAGGGACTTTAATCCGGTTGCGATGTTTACAGACGAAATAATTACGCATAAATTATACGTCGTGAACGCGGCGTGCGAGCATAAATTAATTTTATATAATATTTTAATGCTCGCGTTTAAATTTATATATTCATTTTTATTCCTCGGCACGCGAGATGAAGGTGTACGAGCGTGGAATTTTATATGGATTTAGACGCTGGCTGCACGCTGCTTACACAAAGGCTTTTTTTCGGCAATCGGCTTTTTATCATCTCATCTACTTGTCTTTCCAATTAAGCGTTAATGGAATCATTTTGCCGTTAATAATCGCGTTCGAGGCGATGGCGACCGTAGACAGTTTGTAAACTCTGCGTGCGCGCTTCAACGGATTAAAAGCGCGCGTGCGGATTGGGTCAAGTGTACGAAAGGGGCCAACTTTTGCTTCCTATTACCGCGTACAAACACCGGATTTGTTTTCCGTTGGTTTTTGCAGGGTAAAACGACCCGTGTAGCACGCCGTGTATTTTTATAGCCGCCATAAATCGTCCGCGAGAATAACAAAAAGTATTATTGCCCGTGCAGATTTACATTGAACAAAATAAAACTGTCGTAGAAATGAAACTGTTTCTCGCCCGACCGATACTCTCGGGCGTCGTCCAGATGATTATGGTTTTATCGTATATTTCCAACGTTTACGAACGCCGCGCTGAATTACGCCTCGTTCGCGCTGACAGAAACTATCGGGCTCGGCGAGGGAGAGTGAGAGATTTTCCGGAAGAGCGGCGCAATAAATCACTCGCGAACGCGCGACTTGTAACGAGCGTTAAATTTGACAACGACGGCTCTCCTCCTTTTTGCCCGCGTGCCACGGACGCGCTGTAAAAGATTCCGCGCAACATACGCGCTCACTTTTGCCGACGAGCGGCCGACATAACGGAGCACGCGTGCGCGCGCGAGACATATGGTTTGACAAAGATTTCGGCGGTTTGCCAGTGGGGGAATTGACGCGGTGAACGGCGTCTGGCGTTCGTCCAAAGTTATATGAAGGTAAACACGTATCATCCCCGAGCATTGTTTGCACTCGCGGAGTTACGGCGCGCTCATCGTGTCGTATTACCGCGCGTTTATTTCGCGTGCGCCCGTAATTCGTTCATTAGCGGCGCGGCGCATCATTGCGTGGATAAAATAAAAAATCCCCGGATTACGTGCGAGGACCGTCCCTGTGACCAGCTTATTTATCTATTTCTCTTTTCCCGATTAAAAGCTGGGTGTATTTTTAATTGTAAGACCGACGAGTAATCGGCGCGCAGTTTAATTGGAAATATAAATGTACAAAAATTCACACAAAGTTATTATTAAGCTTTGATCGAGCTCGATATAGCTTTTTCTCTCTTTACTTAATTGTATTTCTTTTTTATTTACATCGGAATTCTCATGTTTACAGCGAGAATTCGCCACATCTTGGAGATTAATTTTTTTAACGAAAATTTTCTTGAACGTCACTCTTTCGTCTTTCAATATTTAACTGTTAAATACTTTAGCATTGAAATGTAATTCGAGATTATATATATTAAATACGCAATGTATATATATTAGATTAAATGAAGATTTAAATTTTTGAGTGAGATTTGTCATGGTAATTCGCCATGCTTTGATGCTTAATTTGCGATAAAAACTATCAACAGTTCTAAATTAACGTTTAAAAAATCCCGCTATATGGAGCGCACGAATTTATCTCTCCACGAGACAGACGTGTCTGTTACAAGCATTCACAAAATCGCCCAACAGAGGGGACGCTGTTACGTGAGATGTTTATCCGACGACGCAAAGACGCATGCTCGCCCACGCGGGATAATAAACGGGAAGACGATCAGGTTGTTTGGTTTAAACGGCAGAACACGGCAGCGTGTCGAGAAATATTGTCAAGATACACCACCGACGGGATGCCCCGCGACGACGCCACTCCGTCTCCATCGCCGCGGACGGGAAAAGTTCTTATCGCGTGCCGATATGTTTTCCCGTTTAAAACGATGTAAACAGAGCGAGAGAAATGCTGATTTCAACGTAACGAGCTTTAACCCTGCGTCATTTCGAACGAGAAAGTTGCATTATTACTCAGCCTGCCAATGTATGTTCATCTAAACTAGTGGTTGGCCTTGTGTATCAACGTCGCGCACGTATCAATGAAACTAGCGGGACGATTTTATCGCTTCGCCTCTTTCCGTCTATAAACTTGAATAATTTGCGTGGGAAGAGAATAAAGGTGATAACACGTATTTTTAAAGTATCGACGCATTATTAAGAATAACAACCAAGCTGTACACTGAGAGAAAAATATAGTTACTTTTGGCCTCAACCACAATTTTATAACATTTCTAACAACAAATATGATTAACTTAACTATATGCATCATTATATTAACCATAATTATCGTTAGAAATATTATAAATTAAAAATTGTGGTTGAGGCCAGAAGCAACTATATTTTTCTCTCAGTGTAGTCTTAAATAATCCTTGCTGCGAGTATAGAAAGATATACGTAGTAGAAAATAATCCAGTAGGATTATTCAGCGATAACGTAAAATGACGCTTCTATTGTACTTTCTCCTGAAAGTGCGAACACCCGTAAACATTTTCTCAAGGAGAAGTTTAACCTAAAGTCTCAACTCAAAATAAGGCAGCGCGTTCTTCGAGGCATTAAATTTTCCATCCCGCTGAGAATCGAGCGTCAGATTCCCAAATGCGTGATTCCCACTCGCTTACGCCACTGGCCCGGCCGGATCGGTGGGCAATAAAGCATTTATCCCGACGTAAACGAAAAAAAGGAGGGAAGAGAGGCGGACAAAGGGAAAAAAGGGCCGACCGGGGGAGCGGGGGGAGGAGGAGAAAAAAAAAGGAATAGCGGACCGACAAACCGGTGGCGGTAAAAAGATTTAGCGCGGTGTAAACGCGGTGATAAAGTCCCAGGCGCGATCATCCCGCGCGCGAAAATCTTTCTTCGATTTGCACGCTCGCACATACCGGTAATTCAGCCCGTTATTACCGCGCGGAATTCCGCGTTCCCGTATGCTGCTGCGGTCGTCATCGCGCGAAACGACGGCGGCTTGAAAAGTGAGCATCGGGCGTCATTATCTCCGCGCGACGTTTATCGCGATCCTAATGTTTATCGCGCGGACAACGCCGCTGTTCGACCGCTTCCGCGTGCGAGTGATCGCGTCGCTTTTCCGGAGGAAAATCGCCTCCGTTCCTCCCGGCTCTCCGGGGCAGGGAGAAGGAATTTTCAATATCAACGTTGTTGATTATTTAAGCGAAATGTCAGCTATCGACCACATAACACATAGTAATGAATAGTAATAAAGCTATTGGCTTTCCGCATACATTAAAAGTCCATCGAAATCGAAACTGCTGGAATATTTTATCCTCATACTTGTAATACGATAATCGCGACAGATGAAGCGAACAGAAATTTTATCAAACGGCAAATGTAGGAAGCATGATTCTCTGTATTATTTATTCTTTCGTTGAATATTTTCCGCAAACAGCTTTCAGAAAGGGGATGCCGTTAGCAGCTTTTATTTGAAAAACTTTTCAAGAAGTGACCTGTCCTTATCTTTATCTCCAAATTTTATCTTTTTTTTCAGAAAATAATGAATAATCACGTCGTATTCCATGTCACAAAACGCATGTTTGAAATATTTATTCATACGGTCTCCGTACCGACGGAACGAAGAAAGATATCGATTTATCTTTGAAGGCTGTTTCTACAAAAACATAAAAAGAATACGTATCTCTCTTGAACTATCGTATCTGTGGTATACCTGAGGCTCTTCAAAATCCGAGAAGCACATCGTTTCTTGTTATATGGATTCCTTTTTTTTCGAAAGCAACCACAACGACCGCGACACAAAGGAAAATACGAAAGTAAGAGACGTGGACTTTCTTCCGTATCTTAGGGAATTACGAAGAGAAGTAGGTCACTTTTCATGCAGGTGCAAGAGACTTTCTTTGTCGCCGGACACCGATACGGTGTCCCCCCATATCGATCTCTACCAGCGCGCGCGTTTAAAACCTTTTCTCTCACCCCTTTCAAAACATGTATGCGAGGAAAGGGGAAAAAAAAAGTCACGCACAGGTTTCGCGAAATGCACCTACACAGCGCGCGCGACGGTACAAAGCGCATGTTTTCGTCAAATCAATGGAAATATTTATTTACGAAACGCATTTATTCGCCGCGCGCGTATCACGATATCATATCGTTGATAATTAATCGTTGGTAATTATCCAACGGATCTCGTGTATTTGCTATCGGTATCGTTGAATTTCATTTATTTACCAGTATTAATAAGAGCTTTTGTATAATTAACTAAAAGCGATAAATGTAATGTAGTTTTTATTAATAACCCGGGGATTTAAAGGATAACGTTGTAGGAGCAAGCGCGAGCGAGCCGATCGAGCGCATTTTGATTTATTATTAAAATATGCTACCTCG
Organism: Tetramorium alpestre; assembly: GCA_021460005.1. NCBI lineage: Eukaryota > Metazoa > Arthropoda > Insecta > Hymenoptera > Formicidae > Tetramorium > Tetramorium alpestre. The sequence continues at coordinate 704,520 of JAJVSH010000051.1, forward strand.
TTACGCATTCATCGTTGTATCGCGTAATTCGCGGGATAATAGAATTATTCGCCGATGATAGTCAATTACATTGTTGCCTTTGAGTACCTCGATAATTTTTATAAATCGCTCGCCGTAAAATAACTCAAAGCGCATGCTTAATTATAAGGTAATTAGGTTGCCACGCGTCATCCAATTGTTACCGCTCGTACGGCAATTAGCGGGCTACCGATTGCTCGAGTTTATTATTTTTTAACGAACTGTGAATAACGTAGCGATGCACTGACGAATTATTTCACGAGGCAATCGAACGGAGCGAAAAAAAAACCGTAAAAGCAGGGAGGAGCAGTGGATTCCGCTGCTCAATATCGAAAAAATAATATCCTTTCATACAATAACTTCAATGTTATTCCAACACTAAAATTGTGCATATACTTTGAATTATTACAATCTTCTGATCATTTTTGTGCGCATCGAGATGAAAATGGAATCGCGAATTGGTGCGTATCGAAAATGCAATAGATACGGATAGAGCGAACGTCTCTCTCGGATATACTGAATTATTTACGCAGTGATGATTAAAAAAAATGTAGCTTAAAAGATTCAAATCCATCCATCTATTTTGCGAAATCGCGAAATAGATATTTCTCTAATATGATTCCGTAAAACAAACATTTAAAGTCAAGTCAATTTCAAGCCAAGTTCGATCTTCGATGCTACGCATACCGAATATCTTGTATCAATCATCAAAATGATAAAGAAGCTGCAAAGTACAACGCAGTTGTCACACATCGACATGATCATCCATACGATCAAATGTAATCAACAAGTAGCAATAACGAGCGATTTCGAATGCGCTCTACAAATAGACCGTCGCAGAAAATTTTCAAATCAAATTTTCGCGTTCAAACTTTCTATCTACAGATTTTTCCCCCGCAGAAATCTCAGAGTTCGGAGCCGCGGCTTCTCGCGGCGTGCACCACCCCCTTCTGTCCCCTTCAACCCTCGCACTCGGGACTCCAGAGGCTTCTACCGAGCAGCACATATCCGACGGATGCGCGTATTTCATCCGGGTGATCTCTGTTGACGGATCATGTGGCAGAATTCGACCGTCCTCGTATCCCGGCGACACGCGTCGCGCGATACAGCGGCTCTGATTTATTGAGTGGCGCGCGGGCGCTGCTGACCTCACTCCCTCGGCACGGCTAACGACACCGCGGAGCGAGCCCTCGGTGATCCGCCGAACGCCGGCGATTCTGTCCGACGCAAAATTACGTTTCTCGGCCGACGAACTCGAAAGCGCTTTTTCTCCCGCTCGCTTCGCCCCCTTCCTCCCCCGTCTTCCTCTCCGTCTTCCGCTCGCGACGAGAAGAACTCGACTCGTTTCGGACGACACGAAAGTTTCGAGACATTCGGTCCATTGCCGAGAAAGCCGCGGGACATCGCTCGCCGGAACGAGTAATTCGAAGCCACGTAGCAAGCGCGTCGGGGGTCTTATCGCCAGGTCTTATCAGCGCGCACGCACACCCTCGGAGCAGTCCGTGTGTTTGTTTTGTATCGGTCGCATATGATATTTTACTTGGCATCACGGTGCGTGTATGTATATGCGCCGACTCTTCAATTTGCAATTTAAATTCGTATTTCCTTTTCTGCATGTGTGATCGCATCTGACATAAAGTTTCATGTATTTTCTTCTTCATCGGGCCGCAATAAAAAATATTGTAATGACGAGGCTGGGTTTTTACGTTAAACACTTTCGCGAATCACGCGCTCTGTCCCTCGAAAGATAAGAAAAATGACCTTCATCACCATTGCGTTCTTCGCAGCGCGTCGTAATGTAACGAATTTGTCGATACACGTATATTGCCTCGTCGATGTTGAAAATCTTGCTGAATGTGTCAAGGAGTGAACTCGTATAATTATATGTCAATTAAGCCATAATCCTCCCTACATGCGACATGTTTATGAATAATCCACTGTCCGCATTACGTGAATATCAATAACATTAACGTAGTTATCACCAACTTGATGTTTTATACGGTTCGTGATAATAACGAAGGATCGGAATCCCTCGTTGAATAATTAATTAAGAGTATTAAGACCCAGCGTTACGCTATTAATTCTTAAATTCGCTCTCTCTCGATCGCGAAATTTACCCATTCGAAATTTACGAAATAAATAAATAACGTATTTAACGAGCACTGGGTGGCAACCGCTTCGGCATTTCTTGTATAACGCGGCCTCATTTGTCAGACACTGACAAACGTGACACTGACCTCATCCCGAATTCACGAGCGTACGTCGACGATTATCGATCGCCCGGCGCCTTTCGGCTTTTTAATAGAAAAGTCGCCTTCGGAACCGCCGTCAACGTCGATGATCAACGAGCCCGATATTTCGATCAACGGCCAACGTCCTCGAGGGAAGCGCGGTCTGATGTAATGCAGTTTGCGGACATCTTTAGACTATAAAGACAAGTTCGTTCTTCTCGTTCTACTCTATTCATAGAGCGTACGCTATTTATCGTGGCTCTCGTAAATGCGGTCGGGCAAAATGCACGTTCTTAGCGGGGAGTCGATAGTCGTAAATAACTACTCCATTCTTTTCTTTTACCTCCATTTTTCCCTCAATATTTTCCAGTCGTCACCAGTTTGTCTGTTACACGCGCGCGGCAGGTAGCGCAAGCAAAAGCGATAGATAGTAATGATCCTCAATGAAAAAATATGTGAAAAGCGCGAAACAGATTCTTTTGTATGTCGAGTTTTGCTCCCGAAAAAAAAGTGGCGTTAAAAATTCAATCCAATTTAACGGACCTCGCCGGTGACCACTGTTTTTTTCATCGTAGAATGCAATATCGTGATTTAGTGTCCGGGCCGGATTTTGTTAAAATAAATTGTCCCGAATAGCTGTTAAATCGCTGCAAACCATAGAAAATCACGATATTATGTACAAGCGTAAAAAAATATATCAACCATCCGTAAACAAATAATTCTATCAGAGAGAGAGAGAGAGAGAGAAGTTGATTATCAGCAGAAATTGTGCATTATAGTAGCTAACGTTTCTCGTGAATTTATTGAAATAATAACTATGAGCGGTGTGTGATTTAATTATGTAAAAAAAGTATATTGCAAAATGTAATCACGTTAAGCGTTAAATTGCAGCGTTATTAATCGCCGACGTTTAATATGCGACGGAAGATACGCTGAAAATCCGCGGGTCGCGTTTCCACGCGTTAACCACGTATGATGCCCCGAAGCGTTATTACAGCATAATTACGCATGCACATACATTTCACGGCGATGTTAACGCGCGACGGTATTTTTCTGAAAACGGAACAATCTCGTCCGAGGGAGCGACGAGGGAGCAAATAAACGGGAAGAAAACAGCGGCGAAAGACACTCGTTGTGAGAGAATCGGCACCTGGCGGCGAGGTCGGAGTTTGCATTCCGGCAGGATCGGAGATACCAAAAGGATCTTTTCCCTCCTGCCGTCGCTTGCTCTTCCTCTTCCTCCTCCTCCTCCTCCTCTTCCTCCTCGACTTCCACGCGCCGACGGCGATTGCAAAAGGACACGGTGGAGCGAAATGGCGCCTTTGATATCGGACGCGCCAAATGCAATCTGAACGACACTCTCCCGAAACATTTCGCAAATCGGAGTCGAATGTTTAGCGGTGGGCAGGCAGGCGAATAAAATTCGCTCGCGCAAGGCTATTCTGCGGGCTCGCTTTTATATATCCCGTACAATATTCCCAAATAAGAAAACCAAGGTCACATCGACGAGCGAACGTCATTTTTAACAGGATCGAATTCTCTTTCTCTCTTTCTCCCGCAAAAAGGAGAAAGAGAGAAAGCGAGAAAGTACCGATCGTTGCGTTTGCATCGTCAGGACAGACCTTTCGAGGCGCGTTCCATTTGCCCCGAAAACGGAAGCTTCAATAACCGGAGAAGTGGCGTCGATAACTCATAAACAGCTCCGATGCGCTCCCTCGCCACATCCACGCCCGCGATTGTTCCTATTTAATTTACAACAGATTACAGAGCGCGAGAGAACGCATCCCTCTCTCGTGGTACTTTTAATTAAGAAAATAAAAACCGTCACCGCGTGCTGCCGTGAGCGGAATTTCCGCTTTGAACATCCCAATAGCTTTGAGCAGCTTGATTCATGCCGGAATATCTATCTATTCAGGAATGATCGACAGGCCCGTTTAGACGGTCCGCGTACTACTCTGCCCCGTCATTCGCACGCGCGATAACAATAACGTCGCGTTTAGCGCTTCAACGGAGTTAAAAGGTACCGGTTGTTTTTCAGCGCCGCAAGGATGATTGTACAATGTTCTAAAAATACTATGCTACAACAAATATGTATCGAGAAGCGTATTTCATTGACTTACATAGAGTATCTATTATTGCAGGAAAGTAAACTCATTTCTATTGATAAAATTTGGAATAGATTCCCCCGTTCGTAAAGATATGTCCGAGTTATAAATGCAAAAAAAAACCAAATATACTCGAAATACAAATGCGAAGTGTAAATTGTAAGCTTCAAAGAGAAAATAATTTCTCTTCGTAATAATACAGCTTTAACGAACATGTTTACAATATGTTTATAATAAAAAATAATAGCACAACCTCAATAAGAATCTTACTTTTATTACATGATTATATCTCATAGCGATATCACGCTGAAAATACATCCAAGTTTATTGAATTAAAGAAAATCTCTCTTCTGGCGGAACAAACATGCGCGCGCGTACGAACGGGATTCGCATTTATTCATGTCGACAGAATAATATATATTGTATATCCTTTTTTCATGTACATACACTATTAATGTGATGCTCGAACAAAAAGATTACTAATTTAATGTCGACTGTGTTTTAACTGTGAGTTGAAATTTAATATCTTGTCATCGTGTGGTCGGCGATAAGATATAAAAAAGCACGGAAAACCGCTAATCATTCAAGTTTAGACAGTGGGTACAGCACGGACGCGGCTCGATGTCGACGAATTTAGAGCAAGAGATTCGAGTCTCGCGATACGTCTGAAGGTTAGGCTAAGTGCACACTCGAGAGTTTTGTTATCGAGGATCACTCTCTCGGAGAGAACGAAACTCTCAATTGGGCACTCATTAAGTGTCGCTCTCAATGTACGCCGGAAATTTTACTGTGGATTGCTCGCGAGGGAATAAAACTCTCAAGGGCTACTCTCGGCGACGTATGCACCGATGAGCTTTACTGTTGAGAATCGTTCGTCGTTCGCAACGGAACGACTAATTTTTAAAACTGAGAAAGAACAAAGGCACTTACAGTTTTTTTTATTTCTACAACGATTAACTTTTTTTTTCCAAGGTCTTTAGCCTTCTGGAAACTTTCTTTTTTTAAAATAGGATTATTCTCTTTCCACTATTTGGGACTATTTTGGAAAACCGTTACGAGACTTGGAAATTTTCGCAGGGAAAAATATTCTTTTCTTTTACTGTATAAATAAAAAGCAGCAAAGTATTAAGATGGTCGTATTGACGATACTTGCAAGGTCGCAATTCGTTATTATGTATATTTATGTCAATAGCGGAAAAATAAGCATTCGCCTGGCGAGCAATTTACGATATTTCTTATCGACGCTCTCACGAGCGACTATCTACGGAGTGTCCGGAGCGTATTTGCGTTATCTTCGATTCGAATCAGCTTTTCGAGCGCTCTATCCTTACTATCTAACGTTCGACCAGAGAAATTTTTGTTAATTTTTTAATTATAAAAATATAATTTACATTAAATTTTGAACTCTGTTAACGCAATCGACATTAACTTAGTAGTCTTTTTGTTCGTACAGAGCATCACATTAGTAGTACATACACATATGTATGCAGATTATTCTGCTGACACGAATAAATGCGAATCCTTTGAATCCTATTCGCGCGCGCGCATATTTGTCGACTAGAAGAGAAATTTTTTTTAAATTCAACAAATTTGAACATATATAGATATTTTTGTGATATCGCTACGAAATATTATCGTGTAATAAAATTAAAATCTTTATTGAAATTGCGCAATTGTGTTAGAAAATTTTAACCATCTTTCTTGAAACTGATTACGTTATAAATTACATATTCCTCGTTCATTCTATTTTTATACTACGTCTCGTCGGAGTATAAAATAACTTTACTTCGACTAGATCGATTTGCTTTATAAATTTATAACCATAAAAAATTGATAATCGTCGCGAAGCAAAAATTGATATCGTCAGTATAGAAGTTTATTTTTCGCCTCATTAAAAACATTTCGATAATATTTCTAAAGTAAACATTTCAGTCCCGTTTGACTTTAGTGTTCCACGACGCAGCACGATGTTGACCCTTATCGATCTCCGTTACCCTTACTTCCGTTTCCCTTATTTAATCGCACTCGGTACTCGAGGGTTTCTTCGCGTATCGATGGAACATCTATAGTTTATCTATCAAGGTTGCCTCGTGTTTATGACGATGGGCATCCATGCAGCCGGCTTGAATCTGCAGGTGGCTCGCCTGTTGCAACCATTCACCCGCTCGATTCCAGTGGTTTACGTCTATCCCGCCTTCATATATCGCAATATAGTGATAAAAATATAACCCGCATTTATATAGCGCGTGTCGGTTTCTAAATGGTACGTAGCGTCAATATCGTCGGTCCTCAAGTGACACAAAGTTCGAAATTCACGAAACGAAATTATTCGACGCAAGAGTTCATCCTTGTCAAAAACACTTCTCGATGCTGGCTTCATCGAATCGGCGTATCTCGAGTCTCACGTATCAACGAAGAGGGAACCAGAGCCTCGACAAAAATCTTTACTAAGTCATGTTATTCAAACGCGCATTATAAATTAAAGACGACGAAATTTTTGTCCGAGATCAATATCTTTTTTACACAAGTCTTTTTCAAATTCATTAAACTCGAACGTATCTTCAGTGCAATATAAAGAGATATCGCGTGATAAAGTTGAGGTTTATTAAAATTGGATTAATTACGAAATATCATCATGTAAACGTCATTGCGTTACGATACAGTGCGTCATTGCGGTAATCCGTGCACACGTCACCCCCTCCCTCCCCTTTTCATCCGAAGCGAGCCAATGAAGGCATCACAAATTCATTCGTTATCATTATCTGAGATAGATTTCCGTCTCATGTAACATAGTAATCGCGGAGCTCCTTGGTATTTCTTGCGCATGTTTTCATTTCGCAAAAAAAAAAAAGAAGGAAAATGAAAAGAAATAACAACGTTTATCTTCGAGCAACCGTTTTACGAGACGGCCGCAAAATACGTATCACCATAGGTGACTGCTCATTATCATAATCATTACGCTCGCTGCGTTTGTTTATGCAACCGGTGCTTCGGTGTGTGTATCGCGCGCGCGCGCACTCCTTGTAAATTTATCGCCTCGTGCCTTCTTTTACTTTGTACCGTCGTACTCGTGTCACGATTGAAGGACAAAAGTGACGAAGGCGAAGCAACGCGCAACTCCTTACGATCAGTCGGTTTTTCGACGATGCAAAAATCGTATAGCGCGCATGCATCGTCAAGTCAGAATAGTCGATACACTCTTTCTTCGTAGAGACGAGCCTTCAGTTTTATTTCTTATTTAAATCGAGTATGATAATAAGCTATTAAAACTTTAAGCGTATTGTCAAAGTATTTATCGCATTAATCTAATATCGTTCTTATACAAGGCCAATATTGTTATTGTTCAACGAGACATTTAAAAATACATGTCATTCTCTTTCTCTCTCTCTCTCTCTCTCTCTCTCTCTCTCTCTCTCTCTTTTCATATACATGTAAATTTAGTAGTAGTGTAAGATGGGCAACAGTACACAGGAAAAAACATTAATTTTAAATCAACAATATTATTCTCATATATAAGCAAAAATATAAAATCTTTTAAGATTTTGATAATCTTAAACAGAAACAAAATTTCTTTATGTGAGCAAGTTATTGTCTGTTTAAGATTATCAAAATCTTTAAAAGAAGATTTTATATTTTTGCTTATACATGAGAATATTATTGTTGATTTGAAATTAATGTTTTTTCCGTGTAGGGCTATTTCAGTTCCTAATGTCACCTAGATCTATATCCTCTGTGACTTCCCGCTAAAAATTGTATGCGAGATGGGGGCCGGGACTTGAACTCAAGACTCTGCTGTTGCTAATCACTCGCGTTAGCACGCGTCATCCCGCGGATCGCATTGTATGCAATTAAAAATAAATGACATTCGTTTTGATTTACATAAACATGATTTATCCTTTTCTAAAAAAAAAGAAACAATCTTTTTTTCAAGCAGAAACATAACTAAGAGCGAGGTTTTGCGATTCCTTTCAAAAAAACAGTTAGCCGGCAACTCTTTTTGTCGTTATCACCGAGGGAAACGAAAATAAATATCCGATGAATTCACGTTGGCCTTGTATTAAGTTTATCTTGCCGTGCGCTTTTTATTTGCGAATCGGTCGTAAAGAGTGGCGAAACGCGTTGACGCTTCGCGCTTTCTGCTTCCGCAGCGTTACCGAACAGTTCTATCCGAGGGGAAAGTTATTTTGTTAATCGCGCACCCTGAGCCCTCGTGATTTATGCGTCGTCGCTCGAGATTATTATTTCTTTTCGCTGGGAACGGTAAAAACTTGGCGCAGCGTGCCGCACATTAAATCCGCAAATTAACTCGAAGACACGCCGCGTAATTACGCGCGCGCGGGCACCTTTATCGTGATTTATCGCGGCCGAGAAGTTAATCGTTACATTTTATTACTCGCGCGGTCTCGTTAAGCGCGACATGGTTCGTCCCTTTCTCTGTCAGGCAAATCAAAACACTGGTGCGATTTTGTTAAATTCAATCTTTGATGTACCGTGTTTACCGGAGGAAGAGAGAGGGTACACGTTAAAATTTGTATTACGCTATACATATATTGGAGAACTGAAGATCAATATCCATAATTTGTAGAATCCATTTTAGACACGTTTCCATATTTAAGAGGCAAATCATACATTCATATGAGCAGTACATTCGGCCCATATTCTTCTCGATTATATGCAAAAGTTTGAGAAAATTTGCAAGTATTTAGAAAAATAATAACGCACTCGTTATAGTTTTTATTAAAGCATCTCTCCCTTTCTCATTCTCTTTCGCGAAGAGAATTCACATTCTCGCGTGCACGGCAAGCGGATTCTTCATCTCTCGCTGCTCGCTCGCGCGAAAAGAGCTTGCGTCGCGAATACCGTTACACGCCGCGAAGAAGTGGTCGGTACACGCATTACGACGCGACGAGATGCGCGACGGCACGGCGCGGCGATGCGAACCGCGAGGCAGGAGCACGTTCGCGTTGCTCGCGCGAGGAGCGGCGGCGATCGTTGCGCTATCAGTCGCCGATATCGCAGAGGCGCGTTCCAAAGGCCGGTTGCGCGGACGACGTCGGTTTAACTCCAACCGCGATTAAACCGCGCTAGTGGCCGAGCACGGGGTCTGCGAAAGCCAGAATATTTCCAGCATAATTTGCTGACCGAGGAATCCGGTTGTTGGAAAATAATGGCCGATATTGATCTGTTTGACTTGAGCCACTTATTTCGATATAAATACATGACTTTCTGTTGTTTTTTTTTCTTGATCGATACTCGCGAGTTCACAACAATCTGACTGAGCTTGTCTGCGCCAGTGGCTCTTATGTTTCTCTCTCGGTTACGAAACTCTTTGGCATGTGCGACACTAATTGTGTACGTATGTTCCGTAATTAAAGTATACGCCACCGAAATTTTATCAATTAGCGGAATTGCCGTGTTTTGTTTGTTCCAGACGACGATGCACTAATACTTTCGCGAATACTCATAGAATACTCCACTGATCTGTCAACATTTTTCATGAACTTAATTTATGCTATCAATAATATCAATTAATTAGAAAGATGTCAATCGATCATTATTTTCCAATTAATCTCGTATTCTTAAACTTCAAATGCACTTTGCAAACTTATTTGAGCTAATTGAATAAACTTATTGGATTCTGAAGTTGTCTTAATAAAGTTTTCGGAATCTGAAAAATTGCCAAAACAAATGAATCTCATTTGTCTCGCGTATATAAATCCTTATCAAGTCAATTATTATTCTCTAATTGAGCTATAATTCTTGAAAGAAATAAGAAACCGTTAAACGATTCTCCAGATGAATCATAATATATTTTCGATGTCCTTCGATGGTAAACACGATTAAAAATCTCTCGACGATAAGATACGTGTAAAGTCAAACTATAGATTAAGAGGGACCAGCGTGACGATCTTTCCTACTGAAAAGAACACATTTCTTTTTAAGAATGTTGACCAAACAGATACGCTCTAATCGTATAGCGTGACGAATAGGAGACAATAAAGCCAGTTTCTTTTATCCATTGGTCCAACTATCTGCCTGACACTGGATGGAAAAGATGGATTTTCCTTCGAGTAACGGAAATGCAAAATTTGTAATTCCCAATTTTTTTATCTCCTCTCTCTTTAAACTGCATAAAAAAAGATAAGATTCTAAAATTCAAGGCGTTTCGAGCATTTCGTAAGTAACTCTGAGATTCTAAAACAACCTTTGTGTTATGAGAAAAAATTTGTGCGAATGTACTGTGAATTTGGAATGATTGATGAGAGGCAAGATAAACCTGAGATCATTTTTCGACGGGAACAGTTTGTTACTTTGATAATAAAAATCATAAAGGTCTTTTTTGGTTCTAGCAGAGAAAATGGTAAAGATAAACAGTCTAAATAGATGGAAAGGCCTTTTCAATATCGAATAATACGTTCCTATGAATTAGTTTTACATGTCCGAATTCAAGCAATTGGAGCATCGTATTGGGCATTATGATGTTTACGCTTTACTGTTAGTTTCCCCGAGCATAAACGGTTTGAATTCATATCGCAGATTATCTGCTTCAAATTGTTTTCGGACACGCGGAATATCTACCTGACCGCTCTCTAATCCGAAAGAGACTTGGATAGCGGCGAGTGCAGGATTAGGATGGCTTTTAGGTTATCTCCGGATTTACTTTTAGGTTATGGCAAGTACATGTCCGTTGGACCGCGGCTCTCCCTCGCCTTCCCCGGCCGCCCTCCTCGTCCGTGGAGGATGCGATCTCGCGCGCGCAGAGGAGGAAGAGAAACGTTTGGACGTTCGGTAGGTCCGCGTAGATAGATTCCACACTCACCTCGAGTTCCTCGTACGTGCGGAAGGCGAGGATGGCGAATCCGTCGATAATGTCCTCCTCGAAAGGTGGCTCCTTCTGGTTGGCGGCCGCGAGGGAAGACTTCTTACGGGGCCTTGGGGGTCGCGGTGGCCTGGGCGGTCGCGAGTGACCGTCCCGCGGGTGACCGGTCTTGGCGCAGAGTCCGAGGCCGCCGCCGCCACCGCCGCCGCCAGCACCGCCGCCAGCACCTCCACCGCCACCGCCGCCGCCACCGACGCCACCTCCGGCGGGGTCCTCGTCCTCGCCGCTGTGGCTGTCCTCCTCGTCGTTCGGCGGTCGCTGGCGCGACTGCTGCGACTGTTGCTGCTGCTGTTGCTGCTGCTTCGCGGTGGCCAGGCTCTCCCTCTGCGCCAGCATGCGCTGCGCCCGTTCCCGTCGTCGGTTCTTCTGGCTACGCTGCTTCGCCTCGATCTCCATCTTCGCGCTCTCGACCTCCGCACAACGGCACGGCACTCGACTGGAACGGTCCGTCGGCTCGCGATCACACCGCGCACGGCACAGCACGGGCGGCGTGGCGCGGCCCCGCGATCAACGTGCTCCGCGGACGGCACGGAGGAGGCTGACGATGACGACGGGCACAACGACAAAGGGAATCACACACGAGCAGACGACAGCAGCGATGGTCGTGGCAGCGTTGTCGTGCATTCTACGGTCGTCTCGACCGATGGCGAGAGGGAAAGAGAGAGAGAGAGAGAGAGAGAGAGAAAGAGACGGGAGCGAGGGAAAGAAAAGCAAAGGCAGGGAGCGACCGAGGGGGGAAGAAAGGAAGACGACGTGGACGATGGGGCGCAGGGCACTGGAGGAGCGAGACGGGGAGATGGTAGGGAACGGGTGAAAGAGAGACACGGGGCAAGGGAGAGCGCGCACCGCGCTGCCTCGGGATACGCACTCACGAGACGTTGCCGTCGGCACGCACTGTCGCACGCACACTCTTCACGCACGTACGCGCACCGCTCGGCCACCCGATATATATGTATATATATATATATTTCCTCTGCACAAGCTCTCGTCGGACGAGTCCTCTCGGCTCTCGCTCGGTGCTCAAGTCGGCGCGACGCGTAGCCGCGCGGATCGCGCGATGGCACGAGAGAGAGCACGGTTTTAACGGCACGGCGCGATGTCACATCGATCGCGCGGTGGTCGAGGAAGAGGAGAGAGAGTCCGGGTACGTGTGGCGAGGAGGCACGCGAGAAACACGCACGCAGGTCGGACAGACGGGACAGACGAGACAGACAGACAGAGAAAGAGAGAGAGAAGAGAAAGAGAGAGAAGGAAGAAGGAAGGAGGGAGGGAGAGATAGGGAGAAAGATGAAAAGAGAGAGAGCGAGAGGGAACGCGCACGAGCAAGAGAGAGAGAAAATGACAGAGCGGCGTACACCGAGATGGAGCACTCGCTCCGAATGAGCGAGCGAGCGAGACGCGCACGATCAGGCCGGAGCACACACTCCTGAGGGCCCCGAAGCCACGCGTAGAAGGCCGGGAAGTAGTATAATGGACGAGACACACTCTCTCACGATGGCGTATGGCGCACTATTATCATCCGACGGAGCCACAGGCTATAACACGGGCAAGAGAGAGAGAGAGAGAGAGAGATCCCAAGTACGCGGGTTCACGCACTACGGGCTGCACGGCCTCGCTGGACACCACTGCGAGTTACAAGTACGCGAGGAGCTGAGCAGACGGGATTGTTCGCACTCGGGCACTTTCGTTAGGACCTGCCGCTTCGACCTCGACGTCGTTGTCGTCGTCGTCGCGGCCGTGAACGTCGTTGTCGTCGTCCACGTCGCGGCGGTGATCGCGCGCGCCGTTATCATTCTTCTCCTCGCGTTCGCGCGGCGCGATCTTTCCTCTTCCTTCCTCTTCTTCGTCTTCTCCTTCGTCGCCACCTTCCTCGCCGCCTCCACGCTTCCTCCTCCTCCTCCTCGCCACCGTCGTCGCCAACGTCGCCGACGTTTGTGCGCGAGACGTTGTCGTCCAGCACCTCCAGCACCGCTACTACTGCCACCGCCGGCGGCCGCGGGCCGTCGTCCTCTCGTCCTCCGCGACGTCACGTCGTCTCTCTTACGTCGTGCCGCAGGCGCGCTGCCTTACGTGCCTGCTTGCGTGCGTGCGTGCCCGCGTGCGTTCGTTCGTTCGTCCGTCCGTCCGACCAACTAGCCGACTGGCTGGCGCAACGTGACGCGGATGCGGAGCGCCTATCGTCGTCGACGCAGCACGGCGGTGCCACCGCGGCCTGCCGTCGTCGGACGCATCCTGCGAGGACTGCTGCACGTAGCGCACCGCGTGTTTGGAATGGCGGATCGAACGGGCACGCACGGTTGCCGCATCGCGCGCGGTGTAAACGGTGTAAAAATGGCCGCGCCGACCTGCCTTGGCCCGCGGGAGTCGGGACCGATCGCGTGTCCCCGCTTCGCTCCCGTCCACTACCTGACTGACTGACTGACTGACTCTCGGCTTCCGTGCACGTCCCGCGGTGGGCCCCCCTCGGCCCCCGTATCACAGTATACCGTGACGAACGACGTGTTGTCGTCGTCGTCGTCGTCGCCGCGCGTCGTGTCACGGGACGATGACGCGTGACGCGCGCCGTCGCTGGCGCATCGTCGCTCCGCCGGTATTACTCGCTCGTGCACGTATTACACGCTGGCGACACCGGGGGTTAATCACCGAGTACCGTACAGTACCGCCGCCGCTGAGGGGCAACAGCGAGCGGATGAGTTTGACGAACGAGATATACGGTGGAAGCGGTGGGACAGAGATAGAGCGAGGGAGCCGTGGATCCACCGTGGCGAGAGGCACCACAAACACGTCCCTCCCCCGTGTTACGCGCGAACAACGCGACGTTGCTGCCGACGATCCTGCTGTCCACGTTCGCCGTCGTCGTCGTCGCCGCCGCCGCCGCCGTGCCTCGCACTCGCCCGCCTATGCATTTCTGTCATCCGTCCGGCTGGCTCCTATCCTCGTCTCCGTCGCGCCGCCGAGGAAATATGGCGTACTACCTACGCTCCGCAGACGGTGCATATACGTACACATGCACACACACCATCGTGTCACACACAGGCACACACGTCGAGCAGAATGGAGAATCACCCTCTCGCGGTCTCTCGTCTGGGGTCGTAGCTCTCGCCACGGCGCCGAGCTTCGCTCTCTCTCCTCTTCTCTTTCTCCGCGGTCTTTGCCCCTTTCCCTCCCGCCCCTCTTTCCATCTTCCTTTCCGCTCGACTTTGGCATTTCGTCCTCTAGGCGACTAGGTATCTTTCGTTTCTTCCCTAGAAGAGGAACGCCGATTGACCTGCGCGACGCGCAGCGCCCTCTACGTCTCCTCTGATGAGAATTCAGGCCGCTAGGTGTCGGTAGGTATCTCGCACGTGCGGTATCGATTTTCGATGCCCGACACGGCGCTCAATTTTGATACGATCGTGCCGTGAATGGGAAATCGGGACCGAGGCGCGAATCTACCGCAGCGAGCCGGGCTATTAGACGTCTTGTTAACGAGCGAGTGCTCGAGCAACTTGAACACCTTCCCGATGCTTATTTCCGTCGATTAAGAGCGTAAGGTAAACATTTTTTCAATAAGCAAACATTTTCAGATTGCGCTGTTTAAGTTTTTCTTCCGCGTAGACAAGAACGGGAAATTGCAGAGGTAATTTCATGATTACTCAACAATGCAAATGTAATTAATATATCACGTTGTTGAGTGAGTAATCATAACATAGATGTAATGTATGCAAACACGGCGCCAAGAATTTCTTTATTTATCTTTCGCCTTCCGAATAGAATCGCGTGAAGAAGCTTCTGAAATCCTTTAACGCTATTGTGCTGAGGGCCAATTTCACCAATCACGGTTAAACTAGCCGACTGTTAAAGTTAGCAGGATGGCCAATAGATATACCCATTGAAATTTCAAGTTATAAATATAACAAAATTTTAATATCTATTGTCCACCCTGTCAACTTTAACTGCCCAGTGAGAAATGGTTGGTGAAATCGATGTCGAATCGATATCGCGTCGATATTTTTTGTATCGAAAAGGCATCACGTCGATGTCTTTTCGATCATCATTTCTCACCGAGTGTCGCTTAGTTTAACCGTGGTTGGTACAAGTGGCCCTGAATGTCACAAAAAAAAGTTGTTTTGCTGTCTCTCGACATAAAGTTTCTAGCGCTAAAAACATAGAAGAGCTGTTCTCGCGGACGTAACGCGAAGATTATTGTCGCGTGACAATTGCGGTTGCTGAACGGTAGGCTAGCTCCGCATCCTTAAAATGACGAACGAGGACGTTGGACGCGCAAACCGGACTGGTGACGTGACGTCACGCCATTCCGGCCGCATCTCCTTCTCGCCGCACCGCGCGGTTAGGCCGCACCTGGAGAGGCGCGCCTTCTTTGAACCAGTTCGCGGGAGCAATTATGCTGCCGCTTTTGCGCGAGCGCTACGCGCTATTCCGCGTTCCGCGCCTATTTTACGCGGCCGGTTTTGGAGATCAGCACGCTTCCAAATCCATATAGGTAGAACCCGTCGCGAGTTGCAGACTCGCCTACGTACGTGCCCGAGATGTCCGGAAAGACGTGTCCGAGATCAACGAGATGTTGATGTCCTTAACGAATACAAAATTCATTTGTAGCCGCATTATGTTAACGATGTTAAGTAAGTCAAAGATTTTAAATCGATTTAACACTTTGATCGCGAGTAAACGCTTCCACCTCTCTATTGTTTCACAGAGCGAGACAAGGAGAAAACAAAAAAGAATAAATGTTATAATCTAATTCGCTCTATAATCCGATAGAGAGGTAAAAGTGTTTAGCTCGCGAGCAAAATGTTGGACAAGCTTTAAATCAATTTTGATGTATCAAAAGAATATTTGATATATCAACTTAACCTTAACACGTTGACTGCCAAATCCAAAAATGTATCCCATAGGTTATGATTTTTTTTTATAATTTGAATCTAAATTCTCGGTGATATAGTAAAGTATCATTAATCCATTGATACGATGGAAAGTTTTTAAAATATCATTTTTTATAATTAATTCCTTTCAAAGTTTTTGTGAAATCATGTTACTTTCACCAAAAGGTTTCACTGTTCGCCACCTCTTTTAAAATACAATCCTCAAATACAAAACCTCTTGAAAAATACATAGAGTCTCTATTTACTTGTGACGGAAAGAGAAAAATGCTATTACCAATATTTGATGACAAAGCCTCCTATGAAAATACGATATCACCAGTATATGTTGACATGGTAATCAATCTAATGTCTTACATCTTATATCGTATTAGACTTAATGCATTATAACAGTCTTGCACAATTGCATAATACTTCAAGAATTCGAGTCTGCGATCATAATTGACAAAATATTTTTGGGATTCCTATAAATTCCTTGATTCAGCCGATTGAATCAAATTGAGGACGAAATGCTTGAAATGCTAAGTTCATTTGCAAGAAATAATTTTAGCCACAAAGGGCTCAGTTTCAAGAAGTGCATACTCAATGAAGAGATCATTCGGAACGCGTTGGTCGTAAGAAAGTTTTTAGAAACTAACTTGAAGGATCTGCCAGAAATCCACGACGGCGGTAATTTAACGCGCTCGCAGCAATCAGCATATATTGACATTGACACCGATTCCTCGATATATTGTACGCATTATGCATTAGCCCCGAGATTAATGCGCATGTTTTGGTCCCAAGGTCTCGATAACTTCGAGATCTACTTGCACAATTTGCCGCGGCCGCGCGGAATCGGATCGCCGTCAAGGAAAGCGAGACAATTATGATCGTAGACGGAGAGAACGGTGCGTAATAGATACATTTCATACAGTTGTTGGGCTTTCTATTGTCTATTTATACGAGCGGATTATATCGACACAAACGGCATCTCGATGTTATCGCGCGACTTTTGCATACATTAGAGTCGATTGCCGGCTACACCACACGATGAAAGTTTATCGGACAACAATCCGCGGATAATATTTGAATTTATCATTTTAACTGATAATGAGCCTGCGAGGTTTTTCTTTTTCGTTCTGCTTTTCGATGCGATTCGAGTAAGAGATGAGACTGGTCGGTTCGCGAACTTGAACGATTTATATCTATTTCTCTCAATGCAGATTGACTTTAATCTTTAACTAACTTTAACTTACTTTTCATCTTTTTCTAATTCTTAGGGCTAAAAAAAGATAGAGTCAGTTTAACCGAAATTAAAATTAATTTGCACTGGTACACTGAAAAAAAATTCTGGTTAAAAACGGAATCAGAAAATCTTGTAGAATTGATCAAACATTCTGGTTACAATAATAGAAATTCTGGTTATTATAATAGAACTCAAAACTTTATAAGTTATAAAGTATTGAGTTCTATTTAAATAACTAGATTTTCTGTTACAATAACCAGAATATTTTATGTCGTTTTTAACTAGAATTTTCTATTTCTATTGTCTATACATTAAACGCGCTTGGAGAACAGTCGGAAAGCATCATTATGTGTCACGTAATCTCCGGCGACGCGAGAAACGAAACCGTCGCATAATAATTGTCGTAGAGCGATCGTTCAAAGAACTAATGACAGCAACAATCGTAGGGCTCTATCAGCGCAAATAGAGCAGATCGTATCGTTGACTCACTCGCTTGCGCTGTCGCAAACTCGCGCGTTGGTGTCGCACAGATCACGATCGATCTGCGATGAAAATGTGGAGGGACGCTCTACCGATGTTCTCTCGCGCCGCTAATTAATCATCGAGAGCGATCCGGCCGTCGCCATTTCAAGCCGCGACCTTGCACGCGGCGTCGCCGGTGGAAGCCGAAGGAGGAATCGGTGTTTCGATTGTGTGACCCGCGAATGAATCACTTTACATGCCGAATCCGATGCCGCGGTATAAGGCGCTCGGCTGGAACGCGACTGCATTTGCATATTAACGACCTCGAGCGCTAAAGAATGAGCTTCTGAAAATGTATGTTCGCGCGGTCGGAACGTACCTATTTATCGGGGACGCCTAAAAACCCGCGGATATTTGCAGCGAGACCTCGTAGCAGGAAGTCGCGCGGTATATCGAGAACCTTTTTTGAGATGTCGCTCGCACAATTATTAATGAAAACATATTACAAGTTAATTTGATAATTTTTGAAATATCAATAAATAAGGAAAAGTGAGCTTTGAGAAGCAAATGTGATTAGTTCTGCGCGAGTTAACGTTATGTAACATTTCAATACAAATTAGTTGACTATTCAATACAAAAACTAGTTAGCAATTTAATACAAACTATAATCCGTATGTTTCTCTACTATAAAATTCTCTCTGTAATTATTTTTATTTTTTCTCTCAAAATAATATCTACACAAATATATATATAATATTATAACAATAAAATAATATATTTATCTAGTATTAAAATAATAGAAAATAATGAAGCATCTTATAAAGCTTTATCTCATGAAGCTTTACAAGATTTATTCAAAGCTCATTTATAATTTACCTTTTCATATTGTTTGTTAATCCTATAGCCTTTAGTTTGTAATTTTTTAATTAATCCTCTACATTTTATTTCTTAGTAAATCTATTATTTATATTTCTTTTCTATAATCGTACAATGGTTCTACTTTGAACCTTCTACAACGACGTGATGATAAATGAATTTAGTAATCTCAAGCTCTCCAACGAGCATATAAAAAAATTAAATGTATAAAGAAGTATAATTTCCAAGAGGAAATACACTAAAAAAATTATCAGGCAGATTATTACTATTATTCCACAACTGTAATTTTATTATCTTTTCTTTTTCTTGTTTCGTCGCAATATCTATGTAATATCTTCGTAAAGACGTTATATATGACGCTAAAATTAAATGCCAAAACCGGATATATCGCAGATTTAATATTCCTACGATATTTTTATTCCTATCCGTTCATTCTGACGCAATATAGAGAGTTGATAATAATGCCTTTGCGAGGAAGGTTCTTCAATTCTATTCATTTGACATTTTCGACGTGATATTTCGTAATCACACGCTACGCTTTTGGTTTTAGATACTCGGCGCTTTTACAATTAATTTCAGCATCCTGAAAGTGATAAAAGATGTCGGCGCAATTATTCGAGTGTACTTCGGAAAGGTCTCAAGGCAATCGCGGGCTTTAATGGGTTAATAGGACGTTAATCTCCGTCTCTCGTTCGCACGGCGATATCTCTGATTGGACGAACGCCATCGTGGCAGAGATACACAGTGTTTGCCCATTCGGGCGTGTACTCGGTTGTCACGTACGTGCTTGTTGTTTACAGTGGCTTCGCCCCGTCGATCCTCACCTCCTACTCGCTGCCCCGTTCCGACAGTCTCGGCATAAGCTAGCGAAGCTGTTTCGTCTGTAAAAAAAAATTCTCTCCTACGTGCCTTTCCCATAGGCGCTTAAAATGAGCTGATAAAATAATGAATACGTTGGAAATATCCGATATTTTTTTCTGCGATAATCATTCAAGCGCCGTTAGACTCGGATATGAAGACATAAATAATACGGAACCAATTACGTGCTCCAACTTGAGCAAATATTGCTGAAAAATTGAAATTCTTTTGGAATAATAAGTGAAATCAGTAAAATGGAAAATGACTAACTGTAGACAAATTATAAAGATTCACTTCAGAGATAGTACGAGTTTAAAGCGCAGATGTACGTACGATAGTATAATTACTTTTTTTTATACATTTCTAACGGTCTTCAATCTCTTCGCACATGAAAATCTTTGCGCGGTTTTCTTCACTTATAATATAACGATAGTTGAGTGAGTAATTAGATCCGGATCTATTTCAGATTCATTATGATTAATTATGTAATGAAAAGATCTCCATTATAATCTCTATAAAAAGAGATATTCTTATCTCTGTGCTCCTCCGAATATGGCTAGCCTCCATCGCTGTTTCGAAATTTGAAAAGATACACATCTGGTCAGAAACATTGCAAGAAGTACGCTCCGAAACTTTGTAATGAATCGCGCGCCTCCGTTCCTACTCCGCAACTCTCGCGATTACTATTCACACTTTCGTAGAGAGCTGGTCCACTTAACGCGCATCATCTGGGACGTTCCTTTTTAGGAGACCGGGAAAGAAGAGGGTTCGAGATTTCATGGAAAGATTTCGGTGACACGGTGCGCCGGATTCTATATTTGTCTTTCTGGCGAGGCTGCGGCCGTGGAAGAGTGTCTCAGGCGGTAAACGGCGGACCACGCATTCTGGGGCGCCTCACCTGCTAGACTCGAGCCTGAGGTGCCCCAGGTGGATCCGTCAGAGAGTACTCGACGGCCGGACAGTATCGCGAGCGCTGGCGCGAAAGCATGCGGCGCGAGTCTCGAGTACTTTCGTTCCGCTCGTCGTAAGCAACGCGCGCTCGCTCGCGCTCGCTCGTGTTTTGAGAATCGCTCGAGCAAAGTCGAGAAAAAAAATTTATTTTTCACAGTGCGTTCGTCGAGGGAAAAAAAACCGTCAGTTTTCTCAAATTCGTCGAAGATCGAAATCTCACGTTCGTGCTGACTTTCGCGAGGATTTCCGAGGCACAAGCCGCGAGCGAGTGGACCGCGGAGTGTGGGTGAGTGTAAACAATCGGCATTCCTTCGTACTCTCACGTTCCCACCGTATTTTTTTCTCCACCGAAAAATTTCACTCCGTTCCAACGTCCTACGCTTCTCCGATCTCTCTTTCACGCGCGGCATTTCGCCGACACGCGCGTGCATTTCGCGTTTCCGAGAAAGGATCGGCCGACGCCACGGCGAACGGCTTTTCCTCGTCGAGGATATTACGCGAATGGCATTGTCAGCCTCTTACATAACGAGTGCCGTGCGGCAGGAGCGATGAGAATCTTCCCAGTACACGGCCGGTTATCCGGGCGTTCGATAAACGCGCGGATTATCGATTTCGCGACGCGGCTGTTTTCCCCGCGATCGGTCGGCCGCCGATAATGATCGGTTGGCCGCGAGTGTCGACCTCCGGCTGTATTTGGCGTGAAAGCCAAGGTGCCCGTGCCCGGTTGATAGATCGTCAGTGTCGCGCGGTCCTAAAATGGATTCGAGCGCGATCGAACCAGCCCGCTTCGTATTTTCAACCAAAATGGCGACGTCCTTGGCGAGGTCACGTGCCCAGCGTCGCCGCTCTCGCTTAAATCGCTCGTTTTCGCGCGCGTTGAAATCACCGCGTCGCGTCGCGTCGGCGATTCAAACGTTCCGCGCCCACTTTATCCCGATCTATTTAATGAAGAAGAGTCTCGCCACTCTCGATTAACGCTAATTTAATCTCACGCTGTCCGCGCTGCGTTCACGCAGCGATCGGGGCTGCAGAAGCGGTTCAAAGTTAATGAGACGTTAGTGAAACCTCGATGTAGCTTTCCGAAGAGATGCAAAAGCATGTGCGTTTCAACCGTGGACTTTTTTCTTCGAAGCAACATAGTACACGTTTATTGAGATTTTATGTTAACGATTTTATGTCTGTGTTATCTTGGAAATGATTTCAAAATAAGTTTTTATCGAGTAGATTAACTGTGTGACAAATTTGTGAAAAAAATGCGATAAAAATCTCTCTATACAAATTCCACGAATGTCATAGAATTATGAGAAATATATTTGTATTCAAATTTATATTTACCAAAGAAATCTTGTTGCATCAATTATTTTTCATAACGGAACATGGCAGAATTCATTGACAATTCAAACAATCGTAAACATATGAAAAAAAGAATAAAATTATCACTTAAGGACGCATTATGGTCAAGGATAATTACGTTATTCTTCATTTTTTTTACCGTTCTTCTCGCGAGTTCATCTTGTTCTAGACAAGGTGCGTAAAATGTCATGGACTTTTCGAGTTATTCGCTTTTACACGCTGACGCATCCCTGACGTCACACGCATATCCAATAAGGTGAGACCGGTACGGTTATATGGCGGATTACCAAAGAAGCAAAGTTGTCAATGCAAAGTGCACGCTTGTCCTCATAGATCTATTCATGAGATATGAAACGTTTATTGGCGTGACGTTTACCTGATCTCCGTCGAGACAGAGGCAGGAAAATAAAGGAATGTTAATTTTTAAAACGTGTTTACGAAACAATCTTTGAGATGTACATCCGACATCCGTGGGGAAGTATTTATAGAAAAATTTAATTTATTACATTAGACAATTTAATTTACTTATTGCAATTTCTTTGGCTTATCTCCTGAATAATTAATTGTACGATATAATAAGCGCCGTAATTATAACGTCATGCAATTAAAAGATTTATAATTGGCAGTGCAGAATAAGTTAGGCGTCATATAGCGCATTAAGAAATTATACGACAACTGTATATACATGTATGCACACCGCAATGCATGAAGTGCTTAAAAATAGTATTAAGCACATTTAATGTGCAGTCGTTTCAAAACCACACTTTACGATCGTAGATCCTAAAGGTAGAAAAAAAAATCTAAATACTTATACATACCTGTCCATAGTCTGAGGTGGGGAGAACGCGTGCGTAATTCCAACCGCAAGGACGCAAGTGCTCAGAGGCGTAGGCAAAGCTCTTTTTAAAACAGATTAAATTGTTCCGTTGTGAAACTCGACGAAAACTGAGTTTAATATCTAGTATAATTGGAACAGTGAAATGTTACAGAAACAGTACACAATCTGACTTATTAGAAAATCTAAATTTTATGTAAACTCTTTTCATCTTTCTGTTCCAGGATTATGATATTCTACTTCTCGCACTAATTATTAATATTTAAAAAAAGATCCCGCTCCGCTCTCCTACTGCTAGTAGCCCGTGTTTTGCAGTTATTGGATCTATTATCTCGAGAAGCGAGAAATTAATCGTTCTTCAATTGCGCGTTAATTATCCTTTCGGACGAACAGACAGCTCAATCGGCGCGAATTCCCCGATCAAGGTCTCGCGAATGCTTGTAGGAGAAGTCACTTGCGCATTATTTACGCTCGCGTTCCCAACCTTTTCTATTAACAAAGTCATATTCAAATTTTTGTAGTGATTAGGGGGAACCGAATAAATTTAATTTAATTTTTGAAAATCGTGCGAAGAGATAAAATATTGTCATTTTATAATTCTTTTATATTATAACATATCGAAATTTCTTTCGGCCGGCTGGATGAAACTTCACGGAGGCTGGAACCCGTGCACCGTAGATTGAGCCGAGGACCGTAGATCCTAACTTATACGCCATTGATATAGAACATAGAGCAACCGGCCGTGGTGTCTTAAGCCATCTCGATATCGTATCACGCGTACCATATCGAGGTGGTCGCGACCACAGGCCCGCGTGCCACCGGCCTTCGGCTTCTCTCTCTACGCAGAGAGAGCTTCCCGATGAATTATTGCAGGTCCGCGAGCTACGTGTTCCTCACATGCGCGTCGACGTAGCGGAAGAATGAGAAGAGGGATGGCGCGCTCGGGGCGGCAAGACTAATATCTCGAATCGAATCCCGTATTACCGAAGGAACAGTGACGTTCTTAGCATTACCGGAAGACCTGACGTATACAATGTCGGACAACCATAATATTAAATGTAATTCCCTCAAAGATCTTGGATGTCGCGCAGGATGATCGTTAGTGAGATCAGAGCATTTTTCTTTAATTTTCTTTGACATTCCCTCTCCTTTATTTCATTCAAATCTTCATTTTTTATTATCATTTATATAATATTATTATATCATTTTAATTGAAGAAGACATCGTTGAAGCGTTCACTTTTATTAGCACTTTTATCTTCAGCTTTCTAACTTCTTTATGCAAATTAATTATTTTTTTTTATATGATTGTAATAGAGCGTGAGAAACGTCGTTGCTCATGGTTTAGCAGCTGAACTCCTCGCAACGACAGACCGAGTAAGCCGACAGAAACATCAGGGCTACGTAGCAGACATGATCAAATGATGGAGGTGATTTCGACACGCCGATACGAGGCCCGTCCACCGGCGAATACCCACTCCTCTATTCTCGTGAGTAACATTTTCTCCGGCCTCTTCAGAATGCATTTTCTCAGATACTCGCGCGTTTCTCCTTCAGAGTTCACATTCTTGCGCCTACATTTATACCTATTCGAAAAATCTATTATACGAAACTTTTAATATATGAAACGAAATAATCAATCATTTAAAAATAAATCTGGGAGATCAATAAAAAAATTTAAAAGATGAATAAAAACTAGAATTAATCGAACTGAAAATTGATCAAAATTTATTGAATAAAAAAAAACTTTACGCTTCGACAGATCCGTCAATTTATCACTCGATAAATTTCTGTATACGATTAATGGATTTCTTCAATGATATTTTTGTTTATCAAATCTCCAGTACAGTGTTTTTGATTAATTATTCTTGATTGACTGTAATTCGCGTAATTGTGGCGGACATGATTCTCCGCGAATCACTCGCGCGTTTATATGCCAGAGTTGATCTTGCGAATGATCTTACTCCACGTTAACGTCCCTGTCGGATCGGAATCTGCCGGGTGTCGGTCAGGAGTTTAGTCGCGTGTAACATGGAGTAAGAAAGCGGTTACGGCGAAGTTATTTGCGGTAGATGTACTTCTCGCGATACGTAACTTCCCCGGAATGTCCTTAGCCGAAAGGAATCGCTTCTCCGACACTCTTGCTCGTAGGCGGATTTACATACGTATTGTTTCCTTTTTTCAGGTTGACCCTGAGAACTCCGAGGCATTAATCAAAGAAGGTAAATTCCTCGAACAGAAATGCTAATTTTCCGGCCATTTATGTCGTCAGCGTGCAAACTAAAAATTTATTAAATCAACACTATTAACATAGATATAATTAGAAAAACAGAAAAAAAAGAACAGTAAACATGCTATTGCTCATAAATATAAAATAGCACGAATACTTTCATCTTTTTATAATGTTGAGGAATTTAAAGTTTCCACTTTTCAAGACGCACTTACAGCGAGAAAAGAAATTGAGTACATCGTGCCCGACCCAAAAGTTTCTAGTTTTATTTGAATGGCCTAGATATCTATACTTGCCGAACTCTCATCATTCAAATAAAAGATTAGATATCTGAGTTTTTGGAAAAGTAAATTAATCTTAAAAAAGGATCCTTTCCTGTCGGTTCTATTTGTTCTATTTGTCAAACATTACGATTGTCAAAATAATTTTCCAAATGTATAACTTTTTAAACGTTTAAACGTTTGCAAAGGCGCGATAATTGACAACGATGTCGACAAACGCACAAAAGACATCTCTCTCACTGCCATTGTCGACTCATCACTCGCGTTTTATGTCCGTTTGTTCGGGACCGAGAAATTACTTTTGCGAAACAATGCCGGTGTTGCGAGTGAAGCTGAAAAAATACCCGCTTCCGCCTTTTAGAGGAATGGGAGACCCGCAAGAAGAAGGAGATTACCACCACGCGGCAGATCGAGACGAGGGTAAAGCGGCAAGTCGTTCTCGAGGACGGCGAGGTCGTCGTCGATTCTGGACCATTTGTTACCACAAACACTACCGAAGATGTCGAGCAACAGGAGCATACCACTCAGGAGGTTTGCACATTTATCGAATAAGTCCGCTAATAAATTTAGTTCAAAATAAGTATAATATGATATAAATTTTGATAAACGCAAATGACATAAATAATCGCATAATAAACTCTCTTGAGATTTATCTAATAATATTAAATTATTCCAATATTTCAAGTTTTTTTTATGTTTTTTTTTTCTATCCTTTTTCAAGACAATTCTAGATTGCATTTCAGTCGTAATTTTTACAAGACGAAAGATGTAATAACCAACAAATTAAACCAGAATTTTCTTCTTCTTTTCGAAGAAAAGAATTCACGCATTCATTGTTTATTGATGCAGCATACATTTGCGTATCAGAATCGGCTTCCTTTGTAGTATTGCGCGCGCGCGCGCGCGTGCAAGGAAACGTGCTTTTAACTGGTCCGCGAACCGGTGTTTAGAGACGCACGACCGGAGATCAACCGCGGGAGGTCGACTGGAAGCCAGCGGCAGATGGTATTGTGACCGGAAATGGCGGCAACGTCGTGCAAAAGGAGCTGAACGAGACGGTGATGAGGAGCCGCGAGGAGATCGAGGAGAGACTCGAGACGGAGGATCGTCAGCAGTTGGGAGATATCTCGGATGAGGTATATTATGCACCCGCGACACACCCACCACCTGAATTCCACCTGCGCGTGCCGCGGGGAATACGGCTGTATGAGCATTCCCTTTCTCGACGTCACGCGCCGCGGAAAGGTCGCGCTGTTTGTTCTCCAAAGACTCGTCCCGTCTGATAGCTCGCGCGAGTCGACGTGTCGGCGAGATTTGGTCAGCACGGCGCCAGATATTCGCTTCACATTGTTACGAAATCATTTGTGAAGCTGAAGAAAACGGGCAGGTTCGAGCGATACTTCTCTACGAGGTTTTTATGTCGCACTTTTGTCGAGAAATTGTTTTGTTTACTAAAAACCGAGAAAGAGATCAAAATATCGTATCTTTGAGCTTTTCGAACTTATCTTTTTTCTGTAAGGATTTTTAAAAGTTTTACATGATGAAGAAATGTCTTATGTTCAGATTAGAATAATTCTTCTTCTATTGGTTTATCCCCTTTAAAGAAAAGATAATTTTTGACGTTTATTTACTGCAACAATTACATAACTCAAAAGCAAAGTTTTTTCAGAAAATGAGACTGAAAATATTTTAAATCATTAAAATTTTGTAATATTATTTTAAAATGCAATTTTGGTATCAAACAGATTGTAGAGGAATAAAAGAGTATCTAACAATATACTAGTTTTTCCTTCAGGGTAGAGCGAATTCTTTTGTAAGCAACTAAAAAATTTTTGAGTTATGTCGTTGAAGCAAATTAGCGATGCATGTTCATTAACTTCTGACGTAGCATGTTAGTTTCTAATGACTATTTCATTTCTGACGCTAATCACAAACTATAAATTAAGAATGTTAGCTCGAACGTTTACGTCGTGTTAATAGCGATAGATCGTGTCACGTTCCGAGTGTCATAATAACACACCGCACGTTTAACGCGTTAGCGAGGATAGACAAGCCCAGGAATAGCTCAGGATCAGCAGAGAAAAAGCTCTCACTCTCCCCCGATAGCGATCTATGCGGCGTGCAATCGCATCCACGTAAATCGCAACGAGGTTTCACAAACCTCGCGAGGATACCCGGGAGAGGAGTACCGGGATTGCGAAAGACGGGCAACAGGTATTTACGCGAGAGGAGACGCTCGTTCGCGCGCATGAACGATTCAGGACGGAGGAGATCGAATCGCTCTGGGATGAAGAGGACGAAGAAAGGACGGAGTTAAACGGCGAACGGCGCTGGCGAGCGTGAGAGGGAACGGGAGAAGGGGATCGCGCGGAAAGCGAGAGACAAAGAGAGAGAGAGAAAGAGAGGGAAAGGGATCTCAAGAAGTGGAAGTCGATGATCTCTCGATTTTGCTCTCCCTTCACCCAATGGCGATGAAGGAGCCATGAGATGCCCGCAGCCGCAGTCTCAGCAGCTGTTCCGCACGTCTCACGACCGCGGGTGCGATCAGCCGCGAATCCGACCGCGATAGTGTCCCGCGCGCTCCTTCTCATCGGCGTTTCGACGCGCCGCGGCGCCGGGGTGTCGTCCCCTGGCTGGAATTCGCCGGAATTCGTCCGTCCCCCTCTGTGTGGTCCTTGATCCCTCGTAATCTTAAGATTCCTCGTCGTCGTGCAGGACCAGTCGTCCTCGCGCGAGAGATGCTGGAATAACTGCTCCGCAGCAAAAGATCGCCTAATTCGACGCGACGTGCCGAACGTATCGTGTCTCTCTAATGAGATAATCGCATCAGAATTGGACGGACTCGTTTCCAAGTGCACAACGCTGCAAGTAGATCGGAACACAGGTTCGATTGAAAGTAATGTCGCACGGCGAACAGTTTTCCCGGTGTGTATCGCGACGGTTCGTCATGCTCATCATCGTCCTCGGCGTGTTCAGATACTGAGTCTCGTTCTTTCGACAGAGGTCGGCGAATCGTGTTGTGTCATCGTAACCGGCACTTCGCGTAATTTTTAATTTCATTGTCCGATGACACGCATAGACGTATTTCTTAACACGTAATCGTCCGACAGATGAGATTTTACTTTAATATAGGATTAAGAAAATCGATGTTGCGAGCGTCGAATCTATCAGATATTTTAAAGAAAATCATAAATATAGAAAAATGAAAGCGAAAAGAGTGAGAGAGAAAAAGAGAAAGAATTTAAAATTAAATCGATAATTAAGATAATATTTAAACAAGATGTATTTTAATTGATTAATTATCGTAGATTGCCTTATTTAAACAGTACGAAAGAGCGGTAATCAATAATTATTATTTCCGTCGCTTTCTAATTATATTTAAGTAATCTAGATGTTATAAGCAAGTCAAATAAATGTCTATTAATTAAAGCCTGTAAAGATCGTGATAACTTTCTGGTTTGTCATGTTTCCTCTGTCATTTGTGATACTTTTACATAATTTATCAAGTATATAATGATTGCATGCATTTGCTCCATTACAGCTATTCTTGAGCGTCGCATTCCTTTAAAAAAAAAATACGTTTTTGTGGAAGAGAGAGAAAAACAGACTAACTAACCGGTTTATCGTGACAAGATTTTCGTATATGTGTATATAGGAGAAGATATCTTGCGAAGATAATAACTGAACCGCGAGTATTAATGCGGACTCACATTTGGTTTTCAGGCATACCAGAAGGCGGTGCACAACAACAGGGGCGATTTGCGGGTCGCTCTCGCCGAATCTTCGAAACAGTTGGCGCCGCAGTCCGGACCGCGGGTCATTCAGCACACGACTAGGTCAAACAAAGTCATCGACACTGAGAAGACCTTGGAGAAAA
This sequence comes from Tetramorium alpestre, assembly GCA_021460005.1. NCBI lineage: Eukaryota > Metazoa > Arthropoda > Insecta > Hymenoptera > Formicidae > Tetramorium > Tetramorium alpestre. The sequence goes on from JAJVSH010000051.1 coordinate 733,581, forward strand.
AGGAGCTGAAGGCTGATGGATTAATCGTTACCGAGAAGAAGCGAACGGTCGAGCACGAAGAGGTGAGCATCGCAACAGTAAAAACTGGTTAATACACTCCCGCCATCATTTTTCTCCTCTTGCCTCGATTTTCCTTCGCTATTTTTACAAATTGTAAAAGAATATTTAATTATAAACAATATTTAACTTTAAAAATATTAAAAGTTAATATATTCTTATAATTTGAATATCATATGAATTGGAGAAACAATTGCAAATAACGCGATCGTTTTCCTTTCAGATTAAAGACGACGAAGTTCCGGACGACGGAAAGAACGACGACGACGCCTCTGAAACGAAGAAGGAAAGCTCGCAGAGATACGTGAAAAAAAGGGAAGAGGACGTAGTGGACTACATCTCGGCCGGCGAGAGAGTCGGCCGAGAAATGCGCTACGTTGCAGAGACAACCGAAGGAGAACGAATAGGCGACTGGTCACCATCACCGACGGGCATGCGGACGACTCGTTTTCACAAGTATCCCGGTACGTCGCCTTTCTCTATTGATTTTCTATAGCTGCGTTCCACATGTTTACGAATGGTTGACCAGGAGGTCAACGAATAATTATGAATAAAATATAAAATCTGACAGCTGAGAGATAAATTGACAGTGAATTCTTCTTCCGTATCCTCAAACTTCCATATCCTCAAAACTGCTGTGTGTTATCTTTAATAAAATAAATTATGTATTCTATAAAAGACATTTTCACTATCTCGACTTTGAGGAATTGAAGTTTATTATAAGACGTATCGAGATGTGTCTTCTTTTGATGCGTTTTTTCTTTTTCTAAAAAATCATTGTTAATTGTGACAGGTTTCTCGGATGCCGCTCGGAAAGATGCTTTGACGAAGAAACCATTGGATCTTGAAGAAGAAGACGAGGCGAGAAAATTCGAAACGTCAAAGTGGCTGGAAAGCCACTTTGGCAGTGACTCGCGTTCCTCACACGGGTCTCTCGATGCCGATGATTCTCCTCTTCCAACTAGCACTAACACGAGCTACATCAATGTCACCATGAAATCCTGCACGCCGAAGGAGCGCGATTATCAGAATGTAAGTTCCAGCCGTAATCAGCGACGTGATCGAGAGTCAGATTCGCCTTCAGGATATTTTCATGGAATCAGCGAATGGTCGGAACGATATCAAGGAAAAGGTATGGAAAAGAGACATTTATTACAAAAAATATTTTTCAAGTATTAATTCAAAACAATTAATCCCTAACTTTACATATATAATATATTATTTTTATATATAATAAAATATAAAATTTTCTTAAAACAACAAATTCGAATTAACGTGAATATAATATATTCTATAACATAGAAAAGCAAAACCAAGTGCGATCAAACTCTCCAGTTCGGTACGTAGAAACTCCACGTACCAATGGACATTTTCACGGACATAAGAAAAATCAAGTTGAATCATCGTATTCGAAAACTTACGAATCGTTCCGACGTGAATATCAGGACTCTACCGAGGAACGACAACATACACCTTCCCCACCGATACGTCGAAGATCAAAAGAACAGGTAGAAAATTTTTTCTTTGTTGTGCAATTATCTTAAACTTTACGAGAAAATGTAATATTAAATGTCTTAAAAGTTTAATTTAAATTCGACAAATTTACTATGATATTTCTTTTTGATTTATTACACCTAATTTTCTTTTTATGCAATTTTTGTGCATTTTTTAAATTGAATGAAATTCTTTGAAAAATTTGTGCATTTTTTAAATTGAGTGAAATTTTTTGAAAAATTTATAAACTTATAAAATGTTTCATTATATTATGGCTGTTTCGTTATATTATAGCATTAAATTATTTATTATAATCTTTTTGCAGTGGACAAAATCCGAAGAAAAAATTAGTTCGAATGAACCGGTTCGTACTTCAAGTCCAGTACACGTGGTGCAAAGAACTTGGGAGACTCGTAATCGCGACGTTCAAGCACAAATACCCGAACGCGATTACAGAAATACCTCGCCAAGATCGCGATCAATCTCGCCGAAATCGCCAATAAACGGTCGCGAAGAGAAGAAGTCGGATAGTTCAAGAACATCAAAGAGCAAGTCTTCTTTCGCAATTAATTCAAAATAAAAGCAATAAGCTACAAAAATATTTTAACTATAAATTTATAATTATTAATAATGATTATTTTAATTTAAAATATTCTAAATTAAATCATACACATATTATTATGATGAAATTATAAAAGAAACTAATAACAAAATGCTAAATGTGATGATATCGCGATAAAAGATTGTTAACATCATAATTATTACAAATTATTATAATTCTGTATGCATCATATATTATAATAAAACATTCTGTTCGTAGGTCATGGGGCCAAGTATAAAATCGGCGAATCCTTTCGGAAGCTAGTGGGCAAATTACGTTCAGCTAGTACGGAGAGAAAGAACAAACGGGGAAGTGGTGGTTCGACCTCGCAATTGACGCAAACCGACGATAACAGCCCGACTTATTTACAATACAACGTGATCGATAGGAACATTCCTTTCGTCAGCGAAAGAGATACAGCGGAGGACAAACCACCGGAGAGACCGCCGCGATCGCCGCGCAACACCAACATGTCGAACAAAGCCACGAGAACCATCACCAGGACGGCCGATCACAGTGTCCAGGAGCAATGGCAACGCAGCGAGTCTACGCCACCGCCTTTGCAGAGGTACTACTTGGGCGAGGATCCTTTCGGCGGCAGTATCTACGGCCGTGAGAAAGGCTATGAGGAGGGCAGAGACCGGCTGCGACACGGAAGACCGCGCGGTAAAATTGCCGTAGATACCGAGCACAGGTAATCGAAATACTCGATATACGACGCATTAAGAGTGAGACAAATTTTGATTGATAGTTTTTCTCTATTTAAATTAGATTGTATTGCATTGATGTAGCTCCTTGTCGTTATCATTATCGCGTACTGAAATATCTTCATATAATAACATGATAATGATATCTCTTATAAAATATTAAGTCTTCTATTTTGCTTATGTCTATTTTTTTTCATTCGGGATTTAAATAGTTACTAATTGAGATTTATGAGAGAAATTTTATAAATTAAATACTAAAAAAATAATTAGATCTTTTTTTATTTATTTTTAAATGGTATTTGCTTTAAAGTATATAATTTGGATTAAAGATATATAAAAATATGTGAAGAAAAATAGTAAAGACGTACGAATGATGATGATTTTCACTGAGGGAAAATCGAAAGTGCGAGGGATCTAACTTAATTCGAGATACTCTACAGATATCTATCTATGCATGAAACGTTAAGAATGACATAGCGCTATCGAAGATATTTCACGCTTTCACACATATTGTCAATGAAAATTTGTCTCACGATCAGAATCTGTCATCGTGAATAGACGACAAACTCGCTATCTTATGTCGCTCGATCGCCAAAGACGGAGTTAGTTGTACAAGCTTCAGGAGCCAAAGTGCGAACGTCTAAATCGGGCCGCTTGGGTAGCTCTTTAAGTCGCATCACGGCGAGTCCATGCTTCGATTTCGGGTGAAGGCTGCATGAAGGGACGCATGGGAATCGAACGTATATATCTCGGCTCGGTAGGCTCATTCGATCGTCGCCGCAAATCGTCGACGAGAGAAAGTCCGCACGACTGTGCAATCACCTTTCGGAAACGACCGCGTTTCAGCGTCGCCTCCAGCTCCCTCGGCAGGTTTAGCAGGTCCACCAGCCGACTGGTCGGCGATCATGAGAGGGAGGAATACTTCCGGTCTACCCAGACGTTACCGCGGACCCTGCACTCCACTGGTGTTGGACAATCGGCTCGCTCGCAGACCAGACGGTACCAGGCTAACGTCGGCCGGCACGGTACACCCGGTAAAATGGCCCAGCATCACAGTAGCATGATCAATGTGTCGATCAAGAACACGGTGAGCACGTCGCCCAAGGTGAACGTGACGCCCGCATACAGCACGCTTCAGGCACCGCCGAAACCCGAGCGTACATACAAGTCGTCGCTGTCGCGCAGCAAGAGCTTTAACGTCGAGGCCGACAAAAGCGGCGTCGACGCGCCGGTCCGCGCACCATATACCTCCAATTTGCACCTGAACCGCCTGGACGAGACGCCGCCGCTCAAAAGTCCCGGCATTCTCGCCAGCATTAGCCGTAGTAACAGGGATCTGTTGAGAAATGGTAAATATTGAGATGGCCAATGACACAATAAACCATATACCCTTTTTTTGGACGTTTAATCGCGCTATCTCCCTCCCCCCCCCCCTCTCAAACACGCGGGCCCGAGAAGCGTCCCAAAGCGTGAACGATACAAGTCTTGAGCGAGAAGTCTGATAACGTAATAAATTATATTTCTGTTTTACTATATAAATTGTAAATTGCACACGTGTTTTCAGTGACCTTGTACTTTTTTTTATTTCCTCTTTGGTTATCGCTTTAATCTCCTCCGTTTTTAATTGCATCGCTCTAATGGCCACATGCTCATATATTTTTCATATATATTTGTAGATATATATTAAATTTTTAAATTTATTCTCATTAAACAGTTGACTTCATCTCTATATTATCACCTCGTTACGCGTTTTAATTAGGTTTTTTATTGTCGGCGTGATATAAATAATAGTGATCGTAGAGACAGATACATCCCGGAATCTGTTCAAGAAATAAAAGATATTGCAGCTATTATTTATTAACTGAAGTTTTATTCATAGAGGAAAAAATATCAAGTTCTAATGTACGATCTGTACGCGACATTGTTCTCACGAATTATTTAACACAAATCAGACTATCGGAATCGAGGACGTGAAAGTTACATCCTCCGAAATCGATACGGAATGCATTAAACTAGATAACAATCGCTAATCCTTCTTAAATATTATAAAATGTTTCGTGTATTTTTAATGTTTACGTGCCACATACTTTTGACAGTTAAATTACTGGCATTTTTACAAAGTAGAATATAAAAGATCGTTACTATTATCGGTAAATATAACGTACAGAATGTTTCGCGTCGCTGTATTTTGCATCTTCTTGTTGATATTTTTTTCAGTGGTCTGAAAATTATATTTTTATCATGAGCAATCGCTAAAAACGACAATTTTGAAAAAAATATCGCGGGACATTCTGTATATTCGTATTATCGCGCATAATTTTTATTAACAAATGAATATATGAGTTTCATATAGATGCGATATTATTTATATTGTTCATACTGTTGATTTACAATATCTTAATATAAATATATAAATGAAAATTCTTATCTTTATATTATACCTTTTATTTATTTATAAAATATTACGTAAATTATAATGCAAAAAAATTCACCGGGTTTATTAAACTAAATGTGTATATACATGTACATGCGTGTATATACTGTATATAAAAATTTCATATGCAAATAGAAAATACTATAAAATAATAATATTGATAAACTACTATATCTTTTTGATCACCCGTAGAAGAAATGCAATTAATCTTCCTTAAGATTACTTCGTCTTCTTTTTGTGTGTAACGCCTGCGGTCAATTTTCGGAATTTCTTAATGGCAAGAACCACAAGTACCGCGTTTACAATGTATGTGCTAATGCATACAACGCAAATGTCTTTAACTAGATATAATATATGAATTAAGTATATCGAAGTAATATTAGAGAGTATTCCCAGAACAACAATAGTGGCCGTACAGGCGTAATTATTAATCATACCTGAAAAAAAAAAGATTTCATTATTATTACATAAGATATACATATACACACGCGTGACTAACAATAAGTATAATTGAATACCTACTTAAAATTGCAAACTGAGTATAAAATGCTAAACCATATATAGAATTTGGAATGTTAAACACGGAATCTTTTGGTAACAGTCCGAATCCCTTGCCATATCTGAAATACAACACGTTATTTTTTTATCATCTTGTTACATTCGTTCGAAAAAATTCAACGATTATTTACGATTGTCAATTAAAAATGATTTTATGATCACGCAATGTCATTTTGTATCTTATCTAATATTTATTCTCCTTGCGTTTTATAAATTTTGATGTATCGCTTAAAAACTCGCGCGGTTGAAGGCAACAGTGATGGATGAACACATGGTGTCATGAAGGAATAAAATACCAGAAGGGAATGCTAGGATCGCTATATGCGTTGCTGCTACTCGATTGCTGGTTCCACTTCATTCATAAATTATATCGGAATATTGCCTTTTTTGAATATTAGAAATAAAATAACGAGAGAAACGCGCGTCTGGGACAAAATTCCATACAAAATTACTTTTAAAAATGTAGCATTACGTTGCCGATGAAACTAGTAATGTTCTAGATATATTTTCGTTATATACAATACTTGTTCGCCAGCGATTGTTTTTGTATCTTATATAATTGTTATTCATGACTAATCGATGCGTCGTAATTTCTCTACATTGTAATGCAAAAACATTGCAATAAATTTTCACGTTCATGTAACACGTGGAGCTATTCAATACGTAAAAAAAAATCAAACAGTCGCGTTTGACTAAAATTCAGATTAACACTCGTTTAATCGCGTCAATTTAGCGACTCGGTTTATTCAAGGGCGAAACGCTGCGCGGCAAGTACTTGAACTCGCTTACTCGGACATGAACACTTTGGTGCAGCTGACGCTCTCGGAGATGTCGCACATCGCCTCGTACGAGTCGTCCTGCTCCTTTCTGGTCTCCACGATGTACGCGTAGTACGACAGCCCGAGACCGATCACGCACGCGGACATGATCCCGGCGTTGAATTTCCGTAAGGCGTAGTTTCCAGTTGACATCGTGTTGCGAAACGAACGATGCTCGTGGCTACTCGGTTGCGATCTCTCTACGATCTGCAGACGTACATACGTTAGGTTCGATATTCAACGCACTGATAACGGTCGATGTATTAGGGGGGGATTTTAACTCCCGAGATTATTTCGAGAAGTTTCTGCGATACGTCACGCTCGAATGAGACGGCCGTTAGACACGATCGATAGCTGAATATTAAGGAAACATTGCGTTGAATCATTTTCCTCGCCGTCATGTTGAATTAAGCTTCGCTCGAGCTCGCTCGAGTGGAAAATGATTTTCTTGCTGGAATACATTTGCATTTAATTACTCGAGTCGCAAGGATTATATTTATCACATGTTTTGACGAATTCAATTCTTTTATTCTTTTTGAGATTTGTACATTACTTAGTAAACTCTAAATAAACCTACACATGTATTGTGTGTGTTGTATATTCAAGAATGAAACTAAAGAAAACTCGACATTTATTTAACAGCTGTTGGTATTTTGCATCTCTTTGTATCTTCAATTAAAAAATAACATCAATATTACTTGTAAGACTTAAAAATTAAAGTTTAGATCAAAAAATAATTCTGCCTTAAAGTATATCTCATAACATAGTTCTTAATATTAAGGTTTATCTATGTGCGAAAGAATTTATATGTGTTAATTTTTCACATTGACACCGTATACGCTACATTTTTGGAATTTTCAGAAATATGCATGAAGGATGAAGACAATACTTGAGTAAATAAATGTTAAGAGCGTAAACTACTTAACTAGTTACAACATATATTAATTTTACTCGTAAAAAAGATTTAATTGTAAAGAGCTATGGATCAGTTTAGGAAAGCGTTATCCACATACAATATCTTTCCCACATATTTTAAATATGTTGATTTGTCAGTTTCTGTACTTTATTCTTGCGGAGCCATCGCTCTAGCTTGAGCTTTAACACGCTTCTCGTATTCCAGACGATTTTGGCTGCAAACAAAGCACTCGATTACTCTTCAAGTATTGATAAGCTTGTGATTAGAACACGTTTTATAAAATAAATACCAATATATTGTATATGCTTCGGCTTGAGCCGGATCTTTCACGTTTGGCTCGTTCAATAAATCCTGGATACCGAGCAGGATTTGTTTGATAGTGATGGCTGGTCGCCAATCTTTCTCTTCATCCAAGAGCGATAAGCAGACAGTGCCGGATGGATAGACGTTTGGATGAAACAGCGGAGGTTCGAATTTACATTTTGGTGGACTTGATGGATAGTCATCTTTGAAAATCATGCGTAACTTGTACAAGCCACCTTCCCAGGGAGTCTGCAAAATCCTAAGTTTAATACAAACGTATGCAAACTACTACTTGAAAGTATTCTTAAAGTATACTTACAGATTTCTTTCCAGGTATTGCACACTCCCAACTCATCAAGTTGAGGGAACCATCTGGATTTTTAGTCGGTCTAGCTACAAAACCCTGCAAAAATTGCATCACTTAGAAAAAATACAGAAATCCATATGAAAAATGAAACCAACATCTTTCCATTTTTTCTTCCGAAAGGCCTTTGATGATTTTAAGAAATTTCAGTACGGTACTAACTATTACAATAAGTTTCTCGAGAATCTTCTCAGTAAACATAAAGTAATATTACGTCAATGTTAAAATTTCTTATTCAACAATATAACTGTTATATATATATATATATATATATATATATATGACATTTTACATTGTAGTTATATTGTTGAAGGGGAAATTATAACATTGACGTTACATTATTGTTGTTACTTTGTATTTACTGGGTTCTAATCTTTTATTAAAAATTAATTTGGGATGACGTGTAGCTATGTGCTAACGCGAGTGATTAATAATGGAAACATTTTGAGTTCAAATTCCAGTATACCTTATCTCATACATCTCCCATTTTTTTTTTTTTAAGTCTAAGTGACATTGGGGGACTATTATACGTAGTCGCCTATTTTATACTACTAAAAATTATTTTACTTAATTATTTACTTATTTTCTTCCTCTTTCTACAGATAAAATTGGAATTGTGCATGCGCGTGAAGAATATTAATCAAGATAAGTCGATTTGGTGTCGCCACGCGGGTCATTGTTTACTATCGCGACGGACAACGAAAAATTGGCGTTGGCGCGCGCCAAGCGGGACACCGATGGCGCGTTCCCGCGGGAACGTGCACGCGTGCAGGTAGCGAGGCGTGGAAACTTACGAACGGGTGGTCCTTCCTCCATGCCTTTCGCTCCTCGGCGAGCCTGGCGATCGCTATGCCTGACATCAGGTCTGCGACGTCGCGGCGATTTTCAGATGGGAGACACTCACGCGACTAGGCGATGTGAAACGGCACCCTAACGTCGGCGACGCACTTCGCTACTCGTGTACAGTCCTACCACGGAGTTTAAATGTTTTTCGGATCGTCGATGCCGACAGGCGAGTCCGTAAAATGCGTTTCAATCTTCCAATGCGTTCTACGCGAGGGTGCACTGAGGCGGCCGTTTACCAGCTAGAGGGTTACACGCTCGTCGGATTCGTTCGCGCGCGGTATGGTTAGGATCGCAGGAAGGATTTTTAGCGGATAAAACCGTATAACGGCGACCGATTCGGTCGATAAAGAAGGTCGGTTTTTCCCGATTAAATGTGCAGACATGCGCCAATAACGTGACGTAAAAACTTGTCCAACTCGCTGATTCACTAGTCCACTCTTTAATCGCATGTGGCTCGTAATTTGAAAATGTGTGTATACATTTTTTTATTAATTAAAATTTAATTAATATATTAGAGTACGACAGATGTAAATTTAAAATAATTTTAGGCAGCAAGAAAAAATTATGAATCTTAGATGAATAATATAAATTGATTTGCTTAAATGTTACATATTGAATAATTTTTATAAATATACTCATTCTCAGTGTTTAACAGAATTATAGCATTAATTAAAAAAACACAAGATTTAATAAACAAATTAATCTATTACACTATCATATCTATCATTTGATGATACATATTTATATTTGTAGATAGATTAAATTTGTATGATAACAATTTTAAATATTTTTGTTCGATATTTTAGTTTTACATTGTTTCACTTGTTTGTTCACTAAAATCGTTATTATTTTTAATAACTTTATAACTTGATTTTAACTGCATATCTTATTAAATAAATTTTATAAAGATCTTATTTTAGAAAATGTTACTTGATTATATCTTAAAGCTTCTAGCCCATATATCATGTTCTTTATAAAAATTGAATACATATTTGAACCGAATACTTTCGAAAATGCATAATATTCATTAATTAAGTAATAAAGAATAAAATACCATAACTCAATAATATTGTCACAAACGATCGATCATGTAATTTTGGGAACGTGAAAAGTGAAAAGTTTTACGTAAACTCTAAGGTTCCAACTAATGGAATCGTCGCGTTTACGTGAAAATTTTCATTTTTCACGTTTTCGCCCTATGGAAAAGCTACGTGAACGATGTCCAGAATCCAAGAAATCGGAAACTTGTGTAACGAATATCGCTTAGCTGCTGACGTTGTAGGTTCCACTGTTTAAAAAATGTATTATCGCAATATGCATAGCTGCACCAGGTAGATCGCATCTCCGCGACTGTTATCGCAATATGTTCATTACACGTTAAGCCATCGGACCGTTTTAGTTATCCACCTGCTGACACGCCGAATACAGCTTCTATTTTCTCATTAGCATCACTGCCATTCTTCATCCGACGCCCATCGCTATCGCACACGTGATATCCGTCGCTGAATCGACTTCGCGTTAAAAAAAAAGTGCCGAGTGATATTAGAATTTTACTTTACATCTTTTATATACATAACTTTTGTTCTTTTTTGTAAATAAACTTTTTTTTGCTTGAACAACGCCGTCAATCATCAATCATCAATCACGTCGCTATTTATTTATGGTAATATTTCGCTATGAGAACGACAGCGCAACAAATTTTTCTGTAAGTATTTTTGCTTTCTTTTTTTAAATCTGTCGCATGGATTTTATTATAGTTGTGCAGACATTTTTGCAATAGTTTCTTCAAGTCGCGTAAAAGATTATTGTGAGATATTAAATCGATAAACAAAGATTTGCGACTCACGAAATCTTACGAATGCGTTAAGGATTTTATGATACGATTACAATAGAAATATTCATTAGCAAATTAATATAATTGTTTGTCAAATAATGTAGTTAATGTGATGGAATTTTGAGAAATTATATAAAACTATATACAATTTGAAATGTCACATCTATTTTTATCGATTTAGATTTATAAATAAACACTGTAGATGATTTACGTATTCCAAAAATAGAAAAAGACACATCTGATGATTAATAAGTAAAATTAACGTTACACTTGTAAGCGAGTTCTTCGCGCGAAGGACGGTCCACTGTTAGACGGAGAGATAACTGTAACAATATTTGCCTTGATATTTAGTAGCACGACAATGTTACGTTGACAATCAAAAGCAAGATCAAGGCGAAGGCATTTACGTCACGTGATTTGTTCACATTCATTAAGTATGCCTGAGCACTCGCTAAATTGAATTGTTTGGAAAAAAAAGGCCGGCGGTTAATCGATCGCGAAAGTGTTTCGGTCGTTTTGGGCACTGATAAGCCCAAGACGATCGCGACGCGCACAAAAGCTGGGGAGATGATAAATGCGAGATATTAAATTATGTACGTAAATCAGTTAATGCTGGCGAATAACGGTGCATCGGTCTTGTTATCGCGGCTTGAGCAAATAACGAAGCTGCCAAGTAATAAAGATTATAAATCTCTCACACTAGCCCGCCCGTCGCAACTTCCGTCGCGCGGTCTTCGCGAGGGTCCGCGAATTGTGTAATGTCGTTAAACAAACTCTTATTTTACGATCAAACAAAGGATAAATTATGCCTCGGCGCGATCCACGCACAGATGTTTAAACACGATGAAACGCACGAGGCTAATCTTGATTTCATGAAGGTACATACCACTCGCGCGTCAACTCCGCATTAATTCGGCTCCCCCAAATTCCTCGCGGTTAAACAATCAAACTGGTTTGTTTGCAGAATCGCGCTCTTGTTTACGCATATATTCTTTTCGCGCGGCTTCATGGAGGACGATGACGTTTGTCATTGTCCGCCCGCCGGCGATCATCCCAAATGCGATTTTGTAGAAAGTCGGCAACGCCTCGTTTGTTTCAACGGTCTTCAAGATGAATGGAGAGTAAGGTAAATAACGATGCTGAAAATCTAAAATATAAGTCCAATTTTCGATTATCGAGCAGAAATTATTGCTTCCTTGACACGAAATTGAAGTCGATATCGTTATTACTTGATATTTTAAGAGTGCGAAATAATACTGAATTTTTAGGGCTGAAAATGTCCATGTACTTATTCTTTGCGTGTGGCCGAGGGCAACGTTTGATCCGCAGGAGATTTTACGGGGATTCACGTTCTTACGAAAATTAATGATCGCGAACAGTAACTTAACTCGATTGTCAACCGCATTTCCGAGCGAAATGCAATTTCTGGAGGTAGAGAATGCTTGCCAAACGCTTGCAGAACAATCGAAAGCTTTGCCTAGACTTCATTATAGTTGCTTATTCGAATTTTCATGGACAATGGAAATGCGATAATTGACAGTTTTGCCATTATTGCTACGAAGAGTAAAATAGAAATTAAATAGACTGTCTCGGAAGATATTGATCATGAAAATTCGTTTTTATTGCAAGATATATTTTGCATGTATTTTATCTCGAGAATATTTACGGGAGTTTGGAGGACGATGTTTGTATCGATAGAAAATCAATGTGACCAGCACGAAACTGCGTGCACTACCGAAAGATGCTTTCTCCAATCTGCGGACTTTGAGGTGTCTCGACTTAAGAAACAATACTCTCGAAGAAATTAGTAATACGGTTTTCGATGTGCCTGCCTTGAAGCACATTTATCTGGAGGGTAAGAATAATCCGATGAAATTTTTACAAGAAATTACAAGAATTAAATAAATAAATTATAATTTGAGAAAATGTGGCGAATTAAAACTACATTACCCTATTTGTGAAACGCTACGTAATACTGAAACTTTTTTAATGTGTGATTAATAAATTGTCTAATCAAAATTGCGTTCGATCGATCGCGCGAATCGTGGATAATTAATGAAGACGTACTGACGAAGGTAATCCATTGAGATGTACTGAGGATGTAGCGTGGATTTTGGACTCCAGTGAAGGATCAGCCGCGAGTAAAGTCGTCGACAAAGACAAATTACTTTGCGCCACGCGGTATGATGGAAGACCGCTTGTCCCGATCGTCGAGATAATCGTGGTAACGAGAAAATACATCCTTTTCTTGTAATTGATGATTAAACAGCTCTCGAGTTCCCGCTAAATCAATCTGATTTTCAGACATTGAAAAAGGAATGCAAAAAGACGGTTTGCGACTGCGAATTGATTTATGTGGTGGAACGTGCCGGAAAACTTACGCAGAAGCAGAAGCTTATATTTTTTACCTCGGTCAATTGTAGTCATCGCGGTTTAATGGAAATGCCGAAATTTTTACCTGCAGCTACAACGACCCTTCGTCTAAGTGGAAACAAGGTCGTTTATTCACGCAATTCTCTACGATTTAAGCAATATTTTGTACTCTAAACAATCGCGTATAAAATATCATTAAAAGTATCAGAAATATATGATTTGACGATAAGTATTTATAAATATGTTTTAATGCTTATATTTTAGTAGAAATTTATTACTTATTTTTAAGTACGAAGAACAAACATAAAATATCTAATAAATATAAAATATTGAAATATTTCTTTTCACTTTTCTTATATAACGTATATATTTTTCGTACATTTATATGTAATATTATTAGTAAGGATTTACATATTAGATGGTGATTAAAGTACTTTTACCCTAATCTCTTGTTTACTACAGATCAAGGACCTAACTCCGCTTGCGACAAATCCCGCTTACAAGTCCGTGCTGGACCTCTACATAGACGATAATCTGGTAGAATCTATCGCTCGGCTAGAAGGCTCAGACTGGCTGGACCGTTTCCGACTCCTTAATCTTCGAGGGAATAAACTTACCGATGTTAGTTGGACGTGTCAAAGTTATCCGGTGTCACGCGAGCAGACAATCTGCCTCGTATATGCCGGATGCCGGAATAAGGAAAAATTGTTTGAGTTGATTTCGTGCGGCACGGTAGACGATTAAGAATCGAGATACGCGATTTAAGACGATTGTCAAGTATCACGCGCACTGTTCTATATCAACACAGCGGGTTGCTATTTTATAAGTGCACGAGACTATAGATACAGCTTATGATTCTTTGTTCTTTCCGCCTTTTAGTTGCCTACTTACGCTCTGGAGAACGCGTTGCTGCATAATAGCAATGTAGCTAGCCTATATCTCGGCAATAATTCATGGACATGCGACTGTCACTTTACACCGAGCTTTCAGGTATAATTAAATAAAATAATTGATATACAATTTGCACATCAATTGTTAACTTAATTGCCAATTAAGATTGCAGTTTTGTTCTATTAGTCAAGTTTAATATTTAATATTTTTTATTTTAATTGTTTTAAATTACCGAAGAAAAATGGATAAATAGAAATAGTGATATGAATAAAATAATATTAAATCTAAACTTAAATTTCCAATATTAAATACTCGCAATGTATTTTTTTAAATGAATTCTTTGTTTCTAATTTAAAATCGTTTTAATAGCCATAATTATACAACTTAATTATTATTTTTTTAATCGTATGCTTCTATTTATCCTTTTATAGGATCTTTTGACTAGACATCCAAATATAATAAAAGATATCAATGACATAAGATGCGCTTTTACAAGCGACAACGACAATTCAAACAAACAGGTAACTAACTGCATGTTTGTTTTTATGCATTTTTATCAAGTCAGATTGAAAAGCATGAATAATTCAATTAAAATGAAATTGCGTTGTGCTTTAACATTTAATAAAATGACTTTCGTAGATCCGCGATCTTACGCGGACAGAGATCTGCATTTTATCGGACGAAGATTCTTGGCTTCATCCCCTCGACGTTTTGAACATCATATTGGCGTCATTAATATTCCTTGTGCTTGGCAAGCTTTTGTACGATTACTGGTCTTTTAAGAAAACCGGAAAGCTACCTTGGATCGTCGCCAAAATACCATGATAGCGGTACAAGTGCCCCTTATCCTTTGTAAAGGAGCTATCGAGTATTTGATCATTAAAGTAACAATGGAGTAGTGATGGGATGAATATATCTGCATCAAAATATTTTTTTACGAGATCTTCGACATATACTAAATCTAACGTATTAATTTTGAAGTTAATTAAATCTTTTCAATATAAGTAAGTTATAAATGATAAGTAAAGACGAGATACGAAGTATTTAGATTGAATAAAAGATTTTAATTATGTAAAACTTTCATTAACTCTTTATATTTTGACATATTTAAAATTTATTATTAAAGATAACCAAGAGAATAAGTAGTACATTACATTGTAATAATTAATACACAATGTTTGAGTTTATGTTGATTGCTGCTCTGCCTCACAAATATATTTCTGATATAAACTTTCAGCAGCAGCAATCTTAGCGCTATCTGTCCTCAATCCTTCTCCTATAAATAATATAATATAAACTGTTAATAAGTATTAAATTTAAAAATGTATAAAATGCATAATAATACTTGATGATGCTTTTATATTTTTTAATCATATATTATTTATTTATATTTTATATTTTTTTAATCATATATTTTATCATATATTATATTCGATAACAAAATAAGAGGAAATAACGTACCAATTCCAATACGACCTAAGGCTACGCATTGAGCTGTATACATGAATCCTTGATTTGTCGTCAAATTACGAATAGTATACTCTGGAATGAATTCTCCTTTCTCCAGACAAAACTTGTAAAGTTTTTGCGACGCATTCTTCAACTTGTCTTGATTAAATGCTATTATCTCTAACATCCTAATACAAAGAGAATGCATCAAATTCTATTTCTACATAAAGTAAATTGTTTTTCGGGTCGCTTCGATAAGTTTTGTATCATGGAAATCCATATCCTAATTTCTCATGTATTTTTGCACCATTAAACTTACTCCTCTCTCGAGAATTCTAATAATTTGCAGACAGACGACGAAAGTTTCAAGCCATTCATCTGACGCTCGGCTAAGATCCACAATATTTTTGCTGCCGATTCATTTTTGGCCAGATCTTGGGTCCCGGCACACGACATTGCTGGCACATTATCCAAACTATGTTTAACAACGTGTAAAGAAGCACTTGCAATATTTTATACGCCGGACTTATAAGCGACAAGTAAAAATTACTGAAATGATTGTTAAGAAGTAACTGCGACGAATAATCTGCACTATTACTGGATGAAAAAAAAAAATATACTCAACGCGCGTGATGTGAGTGATAATGTTCCGTGTAATCTGTTTGTACAAGCTGCAAAGTATTTTTACCGCGAAATCCACACAGGTCACCATTTATCACGTGTAGATTCGATTTCTGTTTGTACTCGTATTTGATTGACACTTTGCAACGTTTTGCGTACTCTTCAAGGATAGTCAACTGCGAACGACGGTGATTCACGGTTGCCTCAGAACATTTCGCATCGCTGACCTATATTATTTTTAAATTTTTATTATTATAAAGTAACATTCATAATTTTAGATAAGCCAAATTTACATTATTCATGTATTATCGGAAAAAAAAATTAAAATAAGAAATTAAGAAATATTTATTAAAAAATATTTTTTCTGTTCCAAAAAAATGTTGCAATATTCCATGCGCTTTATTTTATTCATTCATATGATAAATATAACATGAGTATATCTCAATACCTGCAAGTTTTTAATTATTTCTTTATCATCGATTTTATCACATTTGTCATCATCGTTGACTATCAACGAATGGCTATCTATACTCCTATCGATGTTTGGCCGAGTTTCCAAATCGTTGTCATCTAAGATAATTAAAACAAAATTTATTTGTGTTATTAATTGCGAAGTAAATATTTTATACCTTCCATATCATTATGCCAGTCTGGCAATGTATTATCAGTCAGTTTCGTCCACCCTTCCAAACTACTCGTTTCAGCTACTGCTTTCATTAGTCCTATATTACAGATATAGTAAAGCAAGTTGTACCATAAATTTTCCTACGTCTGCGAATCTTTTTATAGGATTGTATTTTTTTTCTATTCCGCGTTACACTCACTTTCCTCTGAACTAGCACCGATTGTATTATCCCTTACGGTAGTATCTGATTTCCCGTGGGAATTGTGACATTTATTCATCGAGCTCGTTTTGAAATGTTGAACGACCTCGTCGACTCTCGCAGGTGAATTCAAATGATATCCCTGACAGGGATGTTTCTTCTCGCACTGAATGGATTGTTCACTACAATGTTGAGACTCTAAATCCGCCGGCTTTTCGTGACTATCTTGCGCTATAAATTGCGTTTCAGGATTCTCGGTGACTTCGCGCGGTTCCGAAATCTTAGGGAAAAAGGCACATGTTTGTTTTTCATTTACCACAACGCGCAATGACGTGTAACAATAAGTCTCTGCGGAATATCTACGTACATTCGTTTCTTCGGCGAACGATTCTATGTCGGATACCATCGAAATCGTCGCGTTAGATTCCCGGGAATCCGGTGTGTGAAACGAGCTGGACGTGTCTGCAATACCAAATGCGTCAGATTCCGTGAACTCTGGCATAAGTTAGATAATATTGCCGTGTTGTAAATTTTAGATTCAGAATCGTTGAACTTTCCGGAATACCTGGCGTCACATGACACGAAAAATTATTATGCGCGATAATTCGTCGAATAAATTATATACGTTACACACTTGAAGGCTCGGCTGCAGCAAATTTGGCAAATCAGCTTATCGTGTTGTGTCAGATTACAAATCGCAAATTTTCGAATAAGCACTCTTTAATCATTAAACGCTAAATTGACAAAATAAAGCAAATGAAGGATTATTCCGGATAACAATTTGGCCATTAAGTCCGCGTGGCGCAATTGAAAGGATAAATGAATGTAGGTCGTGCGCGGTACCATACATTTCTATGAAAGATAAATCTTTCTCGTGAATAAATTATTTGTGTATTTCCCGTTCTATCATGTATACCATTAATTTAATAACGTGATAATTACAATGAGGTTAGCCGAGTGCACGAATAAACGCAGGCTATTTGCATAATTGGATCACGCTATTGTAACCATTAATTTCGAGCTTAAGCTCGTTATTTTAAACATGTTAAATCGTAAAACATGTTAAACTGAGTGTACTGAAATTCTCCGAGATTGTTTTCCCCGTTATGCGCGTGCACGGCAACGAAAATCTCGGCCCTGCCCGGGCATACCGTTTCCCTGGGCGCATCCTGAGGGTGTCCTGAGCTGCTGCAGCAGATCCTCCGCCCGTTCGATCACCGTTTCCATCTCGCAGAGGAGCGGCGCCGCATTCGGGAATCGCCGTGTGATGGTGTCCCAAATGACCTCGGCATCCTCGACACCGTGCAGCGATCTCGGTGGTTCCAGCTTGCCGTGTATCGCCGTGTCGGTGAACGATGCGCTCTCCTCGGACATTCGAGGATTCCTCAGTCTTCACGCGAGTCCGTCCGCGACGCGATGAATATTTCATCGAGATTGGCGCGATAAATCTCGCCGGGTTGCAGCCGAGAGCGATTTTACATTTTTCGTGGACGCAAAAATTGACGGACGAAAGATGTCAAGAGGCAAACAACGTAGGAGCGCGATATTATCCTGATCGCGATCAACCGGGCACGCTTCCGCGCGTGTGAAGTTTTCAGACCGTATGAATAAAGGTGAGGCAGAGTATTATAAAAGCTCTGCTATTAGTAGTCGGAAGATCGCGACAGAAAGAAAGGCATTTATATTGAAGATTTTTTAAATCATATTCTATGTTTCGTAGGACTTTATGAATATTCCATTGCTTTTATTACAAAGCGATTGCCTTGCATTTTAAAATTATTTTTATTACAGTAGATATTAATATATATGTATATACATATACTATATAGATTCTATATCAATATAAGTTGAAAATAATTTTGTACAATATGAAATAATTATTTTTAAAAAAAGAAATTGCCAACTGAACTGTTTATATTTTCATCAAAAAGTTTGCTTTTTATATGGCTTTATAAAATTTACAACATTACTTTTTTAGCGAAATAGATACTAATATTCTTATCTATATTTTTCGAAATAATTTTTTCATTATTTTTAACGGACAAAGATTTAAATACAAAAAAATTAATTTTATTATTCCTGTTATAATTAATGCTGTTATTTTCGATGTCGTAAAATCTGTAAATTAAAGATGAGGTATTGTTTGCAAAACATCTTGAAAGCATACAAGAGATAAAATGAAAGTTATACGAAGTATTGCAGCGTGATATAAATTTATAAACTTAAATTAGGACTAAAATATGAATAGTGTTTCTTCTGAAGAAATAGTGATTGAAGAGATCTCTATAACCGTTACGACGAAGGAGAGTTGATTTAAATGTTAGAAAGTTTTTGGACCTTTACAGTGCAGAAAAAGGAAACGCAGGATGACGTCTTTTATCCAAAATTACAATTAGTTTAAAACATTTTTTTATCTCCATTCCTGTTTATAGATGTTCCTTAAATTTATTTAGTCTGTTTACTATATTTTCTCGCAGTAAGTATCAATTATAACGTTTAACTTATTACTTGAAAAAAACAAGAATTTTTGAAAATAAGGAAGATCATTTGAAGAGCCTTACGTACGATGAATAATCCTTCTGGTTGCAATCATTGTTCCTTACACAAATTTATGTAAAACTTTGAGCATTGAATCGTAAGTCTTCATACAATTCTTCATAAATATAAATTCGGAGAGAAAGCTGTTTCTACGAAAGAGAAAAAAACGATAATGAATTGATTAATAATGCATTTCTCACGGCTGATCTGCTGGGTTTCTTTAACGCGATGGTATTTTATTAAAATTATAAACACGGGATTACAATACATCGTGTAACGCGTAATACTTGCTTAGAAACGTCGTTGAATCAAGGCCTCTTTGATTCAAAATTCTTTACCATCCACTTTTTTTTAGCTACGTGTGTGCGAGCCAGTTTGTGCTACGGCATTTTTTTTCCTTTTTTTGGGTTTTTTTTTCGTGTACGTTCTTACATACATGCATAGTACTATAGTTTCGTAATCGTAGGACGCATTCTCGATTGAGCGCGACGTGGAGTCGAGTCGTACCGTATAAATCCCATGATCTACACGCTCCATACAGTTTAGATTCATATCCGTCGGAAGAATCAAATTCGCTGCTGATCCGCCTCGGCTACGGCGACGACTTTTCGCGGATGCTGTTAAAGGGTCATGCCAACATTTCGGTGCCGAGAAGATACCGGGAAAATAATATAAATTATCATTCCCTTATGAATAGAAAACGATGCGTCCCACAATGTTTATTACGGTCGGTTTCCATCGTCGAAGGACTTATGCGTTTACTTATTTATAGACTTATTTATCGTGAACTGCGAGAAAACCAACGACTCGAGGATATATAAAAAATTTCGTGTGAAACGCTTCCTCTTCTTTCCTCTTTTGACGGAACTTTATATAAACGGGGGAAAAATTTCTTTTCGAAAGTAAGTCGCCTCGGGCATCTGTGAAAAAAATGACTTCGCTACTTCAGTCTCGGGTAGATGAAGTGATGGATAGTGGCGCGTTTGAATTAATTTCGAACTTTCGATATGTTGGAGTAAATTTTAACATGTCTTTAATGTGGCAATCGCGCGGTTAACATATCAAAGGGCCCGGCGGGTGATGCACAGTCTCGCTTCTGTTGTACGCTATGTTATTCGCTAGTACGTTAATCGTTATCAGATTCCGCATTTTACAGAGTATAGAATGTCATATACTCGGACAGCTTTTCGGGTAGAAAGAGACTTATAAAACTTTATGAATAAATAATAATCGCGGCAGTATTCGTTGGTAGGCGATGTCCTTAGATAGTGAATTATTCATGGAGCAATTCATGAGACTGGCGAAAAAATATCTTAACGCGACCGATGTCTCTGTAGGAATTTTCAAACTGTGACACAAGAAATGTATACAAGTTCTCAAAAATACCATATCAAAATACCGCAATTAATGCTAAAAATATCGACTGCAAGTGTAATGTTAATTTAATTACGGTTCTTACATGAGATTTTGCAATTAACTCTTGTTTAAAATAATGAAACTAGAATTTTTTTCAATTTGAAATAGATAAAAAAGATTACAAATATTTGTAATATAAAATTGAATCACTTATTGTGATCATTTTCTACATTTTTAAAAGGGAAGTATATAAAATTTTGCTTTATCTTAATTTGATTATGTTTCCTTAAATATAATATGTCAAATTCTGACTATATCACTTTTCCGCCTAATGGTTCTCTATAAGTCTATTTTAATGAATTTTTCTCAAATTTTCTATCAAACTACACACGTTACATTCGAAAAATCGTGAGCATTCTGGGTTTCAACTGTACATCGTGTATCTGCCTGATACGATTGATGATGTAGAAATTACAGACTGGGCCGCGTTAAGATATCGATCTTGTCAAGGAAAATTGCATTGCAGAAGGATCGTGATCCATCTTCGGCGATGATTCTCGAGGATGCGCATATGCGAACGTGAAATTTACGCGAGAGATTTATTTCCGATTGTTGATACGCTTACTTCTATCACAGCATACAGACGTACGTTAGACGTTTACCATACAATGTCTATAATAGGCTAACGCGTGGAGATTGCGTCCATTTGCTTAACGTTTCATTTGCTTAACAAGATTACGATGTACACGCTCCTGTGGCATCCAATTAATTACACGTGGGTATCTACGTCTCATTCAAGCCGCACGTATCGATACCAAACCTAGATTATACAAGTACAAATTATCTACGTATCATGCCGTCTTTTATAAATTACCTATGAAGATCGAAAAGTCGAAAATCATGAATATAAATAATATAAATAAAATTAATGCTCAATTGATGTAAAATGGAATAATGAGATTATACTCGATCATTGCACAGTATGCAAACACATCAAAATTGTGTGAAATGGAGTTACTAATTATACAATAACACAATATAATACATTATAAGAATAGCTGTACCAGATTTGCATCAAGTAATAATTAGCAGATTGCAGAAAAGCATTTTGCGAAACGGAAATCGAGTCATGTCAATTATCGAGTTTTTCATAAAATTCATTAAAACCAATAATTTTATCCTGCTCAGGTCACGGTGTCAGATTGTAAATGATTGATGTTGATATTTAATCAAATCCGAAAATAAGAATTTTAATAGCTTTTAAAAATAGTTTTAATAGTAAAAAAACAGTTCAATGCATTCACTTTTTATAATAATACATCGCGGTAACATAGTCCAAGCCAATCCGGCATCTCTAAGTCAATTAGAGATGATCTAACGAGAAAATCAGGCTAGACGGATGTGAAGCGCGTGAGTCCGATTGTAACGGTCATTAAGATTTTGCGCGAACGTCAATTTAATTCTTCTAAATCACGGCTAATTCTTTATCAATTTTTCCTTCTAAATCTCGTATTACAAGAATACATGTGTTACCGATAAGTACGAATCGTCGAGACGCACGCGGATCGGGATCAGAGGAATAAAAGATTTGATCTTTACTTCGGCACGTCTGCAAATATCATTCACGGTATCGTGACTTTTTGTGTATCCTTAGTACCCTTTTCCGTCCATCGCATCGTCATTCACATGTAAGCTATCTGAAACGCTTCCCTCGCGCTGTAGCGTTCGTACCATCATCCCGTTCTCTTTTCCCCGTCTCATCTCATTACTTTTATCATCGCGTCGTAGACATTTATGACGTTCGCTCGATAACCGACAGAAAGTGCACTCAACGGAAACAGCGTATCCTACATCTCTTAGAAGCATTGTGTACGCGTAAACGCCAATTTCGCCGTTCTTCGTCCACTCGCGCGTATCTTCCTTTTTTTTTTCTTTTTACTCCTAAATCGTGTGTATCTAAACCTACCATGATACTGCGGTGTTTATCGTAAATGCTATAAATACGAGCGTACGAGGTGCGATTACATCGACTCCTTTCTGGAGAATTGCAGGCGTCCCGTAGTATCCATTTTCGTGCGACAAGCCCGGCGGTTGTCATCCATCCCGGTCTAATGAGTCGAATCGCGATCCGCTTATTCGAGGCAAGCCGTTACTGATTCGATTAGAGGAATAGAATCTCAACTATGTTCGTCACCAGCCAAGTGGCTATCGAGCACGTCTCGTGCGCTCGCTTCTATGCACTTTGGATATATTCTACGGGATTTCATACGATTACTGCGAGAGTATGTATACGTGTGTATGTGTGTGCAAGTGTACGTACGCATGTAAAGTCTGTGTACATGTGTGTATGTGTGTGTGCGTATGTGTGAGTGTGTGTATGAGTGTCTTTGGGGATGGGAGTGTTTGGCTGCCGTACACTCCGGTCCGTTATTCAGGGGGTTGATGGGAAGTGGAGGAGGGAGGGCCCAGAGCGAGGTAGGCATTTAAAAATCATGACTATTCACACGGTCGTCTCGATATTGGCGATGGCGTATTGTCAACAAATACTGTCCTTCCCGTAATTCTCCAGGTACATTTCCTGGGGCGTGGCTAGGTTGTAGCGTCCACTCAGCCGACTCCCGGTCAAGCCGTTGTTGTGGTGAGTGTGATTCACATGAAGATGATTGACGTTCAGGGCGACATTCTTCTTCTTCTTGCGCGCTTTGTGCCGGTAGAGGCAGTACTTGAGACAACCAGTGGCCAGCAGGAGGATCAGAAATATACCGAGGGCACCGGCGCCCACCGCGACGTACAGCAGCGTCACCCCGAAGCGGTATGAACAGTTAGCCTCTTCCTCGTCGAAGCCCGATGGACAGTGACGTACACCGTCGCACCATAGGACAGAGCTGATGCACGCTTGGATCTCTGGACACCTGATAACAGAAAAAACGAGTTCGAATGAAGCAATTTCATTTCCACTGAACTCTCATTTATTTCACAATTTATAAAAAAACTAATTTTTTCACATAACGGAAATCGCATAACGAACCTGTACGGGCAATCTTCTGTGGGCAATATGGCAAACGCGTTGGCGCCTAAATTGGACGTGATGACTGATGAACGTTTGGAGATTGCGATCCACGTGACGGCGTAGAAACCGGACTCCCGCTGAAGGAACTCCACGACGAAGCTGCGGGCGTGCTGCGCCATCGCCACGCTCGCATTTACAGCGCTGTAATTCCAACCGCCCGAGAAGAAGTCTACGGTCCTGGCCGTGTCGACGCCACCCTCCGGACAGATCACGCTGCGCTCCTTCGTGTTCGCGGCCGAGTAGACGACGATTCTGTTTAGGGTCGTGCACTCCATGACGTTGTCCAGGGTGATGCTATAGCCGGCGGTTCTCAAGTACAGGAAATTGATGCGCGAGTCTTCGGGCTCAATCAGCCACGGCTCGTTCACGCACTGCGTCGCCGTTAGGTCTTCCGTGTTCGTCAGGATTTCCTCCACTGCAGCCAGGCCGGGGATCACCCGCGGCAGAGGACTCCTGAGAGAGATTTCGCCGCTGGTGCCACGCAATCGTCGCTCCTCGAGTCTCGTCGAGCATCCGTGCTCGTTCGATTCCGCGCTCACCGGGACGAAACGGTAGTCCCCCTCGAAGAAGAAGTCTCGGTAGTCTTGGGTGACGTTCATGAGCGTGATGGTAAACCTGACCTCCACTATGTTCGATGTCAGTGTTCGGACGATTATTCTCTCGCTCACGTTTGAGCACAGACAATCACGAATCTAAGAGCAAAGGATACAACGATCATGAATCGAATTACAACTAAAAATATTCAATTGTCTAAGCAATTATTTAGAAATAGATTGTCCTAAGCTTTAAGAGTTCAATTTTTAGAGATAGATTTGTAAAAGGATTCTTTAAGAAGAAAAATAGAGAGATAACTTAAAAACTTTAAAAATAAATCAACTAAAGAAATTTGTATTACACGTACCAGTTCGACTCCTTTCCAAGGATATTCAGCAACAATAAGGTCCGCCATGCCGAATTTTTTAATATCCGCCATACGGCGATCGCACGTCCATCGATTCACCAACGGGTCCACGTAAGACGCGCAGTTTTTGCCACCGAAGGAGGCTCTGACGAAGGACAGCTCTATTCTGTGATCAGGCTCGGCTTCGAATCTGTACACGCAGCTCAGATTCTGCGCCCCACCGCGACCATAGAAGAACACGTTCTTCGGTGACGCGAATTTACCGGCGTTGGACGATAAGGAAGATGAGGAGGACGACGAGGAAGAGGAGGACGATAAGGACGACGTGGAAGACGTGGATGAGGCCGACGACGCCGAGGTGAACACATGGTTACACGAGATGGCCTCGTGGACGAACTCATAGCGCAGCACGAAACTTATCGGATATAGCGCGCTACCCTGGCGCAATATGTGTTCCAGGGTGAGATCGCGGCCGGTCGACACGTAACTCTCCGCGAGGCTACACGGCCGCGTGTGACGGCTGCTGTTGCGCAGCAGACTGTGATCGCAGAGTCGCGGTATGTCGTCCTTACAGAACTGTCCCATCAGCGTAATGTTCTGCGAAATTATTATACACGAGATGCGTCAGATAAGAATGCCGAGTGTTTAGCCATATCGATGTAACTTGACGATAATTTTGTTACATAACATACATTGATATGTAAAGAACCTTTGGCATTTTAATAATTGTATCCTTAGATTTCGAGAGGAAGAAATTTTATAATCGTTTGTTCCTTTTGCGAGATATTTAGATTATGCAATCGTGGAATCAAAGCACTCTTTTGAGAATTTGTATTTATATCTATATTACTTTACTAACAAAGTTACTATAGTAACGAAGTTATATATTACTTCAGTAACGAAGCAAGAAAGTTCCTAAGTAATAGACTTTGTAGGAGGGGATATTTGGTACGTACTTTTCGGCTGGAAGTAAGTTTGTCCACTGTGATATCGCCATCCCATATCAGAAGCTTTGCATTGCAATCAGCGGCAGTGTCGATACTCGCAGCAGCTTCCACGCTGGCGGCGTAATATTTAATGAACGATAACCAAACGATTTCATTGAGTTTCCCTTGGAAGTGATAACGGCAAGTTGTGTTCGGCGGCAAAGAGTGTTTCGGATTTTCCAGAATGCCCGACGAGTTCTCATCACCGGATATATAAAAATCGCAGTTGTCGTTTTCCTTCACAAAACTTCGAGACTTTTCGTCGACAAAGATCACCTGTACACGCGTGAATGTACATATATAAAAAAAGATGTCGATAAATTTAATTTTTAATCGAATATATAATTTTTACTTGTAGTTAAATCAAATCTTTCATTTTAATGATCCATGATATAAGAATAATCGCAGATAATTAATTCCACAAATTGCAACGTTCATATTCTTGCAACAAACTTGTGACAATATTACGTAATGAGATTACAATATCCGAGCACATTACCTGAACTTCGAGTTCAAATCCTGGCAGGAAAGACAGTGGTACTGGATGAAACGGATTGTCGTACGGGGACGTATGGAACTCTAACAACATGGTATTATGACTGCTGATGATGTCTGGCACCGCATCTCCTCCGCACAGCCTTACAAGCACTCGGTCTGAGGTTGAGCCTCCGTCGTATACTGTTAAATAATCCTGCACGACGTTGCACTGATCCCATACCCTTGAAAAGCGCGCGAATTTTACTTGGAAAATCTATTTCTCTGTTCTACGTTATTTACATTTGTCCTAGCGCATTTCTATTTCTCTAGCTTCAAAAATCTTTCGAGACATAAAGAGGTGTGCTCGTTTTAAATTATTGACGGTATACTAAATATATTAATTCAATGTATCAACCTTCTGAATATTGACTTTATTAGCGTCATCAACATGAATAATTTACCTCAGCACTCGTTGACTTCTGTCGTACTTCACGACCTGGTCCTTAATGTGTATCTTGTGACTATTTCGCTGACTAACGGCGAGTAGAGCCCGATGACCCACCGGCGCGCGGTTTTGCTCCACCCGATAGTAGCAAGTGACATTCCTGGGGTAAACTCCGGGATAATTCGGCGACTGCAGCCGGCAGGCTCTAGTATCGCATTTGGTGAGGACGCGATCGCAATACGTGCCGTTCACCAGCTCGCCGCGCCATGTGGACATACTGCTGTTTCCGTATCTGAGATGCGCCTCGCTTCTTCTCAGGAACTTGTACGACAGCTTGAAGTCGAAGTTGTAGCCGATACCCTGAGACATGAAAAAATTGCCCGAAATTGCTGCGATCGTCCCTTTTCCTCCACGTTGAATATTCTCAGTTAAGAAACTTTTTTCAATGTGTCCCATCGCTAACGCATTTCAAAATTTTTTTTACGACAGACAACCTTTTTAGGACAATTTACAAGTCGATTTAACTTTAACGAATTTAAAATATAAAAAGCAGAAGGATAGCAAATAATAATGTCTCTCAATACTTCATTGAGAAAAGGCAACTTCAAATATCTATTTAAATTGAAATACGGCTGTGTGGAACAACTTTGATAAAAGTTCCATATTGCCGTGGCGAAATTACGGAAAATCAGATCGCGTATCCCCCTGAGCTAACGCAATTTCTTACCTGCTCTGATAAACGTAGTAAATATAAAGTCAGATTGATGGAAGGAGTTTCGCTGTAATAGACGGTGTAGCCCCACGCGCTGCCACACCATTGTCCTCCCGTCGCAGGACGACCTTCCTCGCGAATAGTCATGAAACCATCTGGACATCCTTCCGACGTAAAGGATAGAAAGCGGCCAACCGTGAAGGTATCAAAAGTTAACTGTAACACCAGGGACGAGAGAGAGGGGGCATTATTCTAAAAGTTATGAGCCAGCGAGCGTGAGCAACTGACTAACGATTTTTGTTGGGAATAAAACTAAAGATAAAAGTTATAACACAATTATTATATACATATATATATATATACACGGACCCTTCGAGATAAGGGCAAATATTTCTATTAAAATCTCATTAATTATT
The DNA here is from genome assembly GCA_021460005.1 of Tetramorium alpestre. Taxonomy (NCBI): domain Eukaryota; kingdom Metazoa; phylum Arthropoda; class Insecta; order Hymenoptera; family Formicidae; genus Tetramorium; species Tetramorium alpestre. The sequence goes on from JAJVSH010000051.1 coordinate 761,572, forward strand.
ACGCAACGTTACATTTTGGATCGTGTAGTGTAAGGTTGAATAAATCACTAAAAACAAGCTTTTAGTGCGAAAAAAGCGTGAAAAATTGTATATATATATATACATATATATACACACACACACACACATATATATATAAAACTTTTGTAATATAAAAATATATAAAAAAACATAGTTACTTCATAAATTCTATAACATTGTATTAATATACTGCATTAATATACTGCAAATATTTTATATTATACATATAGAATATTTACAGTATTAACTTAATTTTACTTTGAAATATATAATACTATCACAATTTAATAATAAGTTTAACAGAAAAAATTGTAATTTTTTAATTTACAAATATTGATTTTTAGAGTGCCGTAGAAAACTATTTAAAAGATTTAGACGTTTTCAAATATTTTTACGTCATTACTTTTATATTTTCATTTTCCTGAAATACTTGTCCTCCATCTATCGTGAAAATTTTATTCTCTTGACCGCTTGATTATACTCCGGTAACAACATAAGTATCGATTCTATCATTGCGGAGAGATATAATAATCGGTGTGTCAATATCAATCGGGATTGAAAATATATACCTGACAGGAACTTACAGTTCGGAATCAGGGAATTGTAAAGTAAGCGTATTCCCCGCGATGGCGGACGCGATGTTTACTCAGCGCGGGAGCTGATTTAATTTCGCCAATAAACGCGATAAGAATCGTAAAAGCTGGGATATAAATTATTATCCGAGCTCCGACGCGGCGCGGCGGGTCGGCCCGCTGTCTGTTCCGTGACAGGCTTCCACGCCGGCTAGGCACCAGTCAGCATTATTTTCTACAACTACATCATTTCTATGTCCAACCTGGACTAGATCCCCGAGATCGGATCCGGCGGCAGTGAAGTTGAGGTGACACAGGAATGGCAGTCGATCTTCCCTTGGCCGGCGGATTTCCACTCGGTAGGTTCGGCCGACGTCACCGTACAACGTCCGATTGCAAGCTGAAAAACGCTTGTTTGTTTGTTCGTTTCCTTTTTATATTGCGCAATAATTATGCGTAGAAAAGTAAACTGCGTTGTATAATCGTTTCTGTGTGTTATAACGCGACGTGGTAAAATAATACCCAAGAGAATTTTAACGCCTAACTAAGCGCACGCTATCTCGCACATCGGAGCGTATAATGTCTGATTGGCAAGTGGAAATGTTTTCGTCGTGACATGACTATACCAAAATAAACTCTGGAATATTTCAATATTCCATTATGATTATGCTTACGACATGGCCGAGATAAAATATTATTTGAAACAAAATACTAACTCGAAAATAACTAACTACTTTTACGGTTTCGTATATCAAGCCGTACATACAAAGTCCGGCGATAAACCGGAATGTTTTTATTACGCAATTATTATGCGCGAAAAATAAATCCTGCAGTATAATTATGCTAGGTTACAACACGGCATAATAAAACATTATTTTATAAAATATAAACTCTTGATTACTTTCTCTCTCTCTCTCTCTCTTGCACAATGTTCAAACATTTATGCACACTCAAATTTATAGATCTCACATTTTTGTATTTACATTTACTCATGTTATATATCTATATTTGTCCTTAATAAGAACGTTTAATGTAATGTTTAAGAAAATAATAGTAATGTATGAAATATACTAGCACAAACGTATAAGAATTCATATAATCATATGCTGGTTAATAATCACGCTGATGCGAAATCTTCTATACATTTGCTATATTTTTCGTATTCTTATTTTATGATTACCGAAAACATATACATAATTATTCCACGTAATTAGCTCGTTTGGACCAGCGCATATTTTAATATGCAATTTGAAATTCTATGAAGGAATTGGATCATGAATGCTATAATAAATTCCTCCTATTATGTTACGTTTCTATTGAAATGTGTCGCATATATTATCGAAAATTAAAAATTCAAAGGGACGAAAATGCGATATTTGTATAACATAATTATATTTGAGCTTTGCAAATCGATTAAATTTCGTATGAAGTGGTAATTACTATTATACCAATAATGAACGGACAAATTATTTACCTCATTAAATTATTAAATAAAAACTATGTAATTGTGTATTTGCTAATATAAGCCATACGTCGAAACAAACGCAAGGCTAATGACATATGTTTTATAGACGAATTTTATAACATGATATGATAATTTTAATTTTTATAAATTCAGCTAAAATAATGTGTATAGCTAAATAATTACTGGCTTGGAGCATTATCTGCTTGGAGGAGCGAAAACTTTGTTTCTGCTTTAATGTGTGTATTCAGTAATTGTTTTGAATGTGTCAGATAAACAAAAGCGGTTACGCATCCCCAAAAAACAATTGTAATTATTTTTCTACTTCTCATAGCAAACAAAAAGCTTTTTAATTTTCAGAAACGTGAAAATGCTGATCCATTTGTTGATAGGGATGAACGTGCCATAGTGATCCACTTTATGTATTTTTATTGTATTATTTAATAATTGTACGTGAAGTTAAATTTAACAAGAGAATCGCAACAATAAATCCTTAAAAAAAAATGATCGATCGGAATTAGTATATAGTTATTTTTTTGAATAAAATGACTAATAAAAAGCGACTTTGAGAAAGGGACAGGGAGAGAGGAGGGAGAGGAGAGGGGGGAGAGAGAAAGAGATCTCGGCGTATCGATTCGCCTCGGTGCGGCGAACTTGCTTTGTTCGACGTCTCCGTTCGTTCGCGGGGGGTACTCACGGGTGCAATATCTCGGCTCGTCAGACTTGTCGTCGCAGTCATTTTCGCCGTCGCAGTACTTGTCCTGCGCGACGCAATGTCCGGTGGTGCCGCATTGGAACTCGGACGGTCGGCAGAGCGGCTCGGTATTGCTGGCTGCGGGCTCCGATGTTGGGCCGGACGTGGACGAGCTCGACGACGACGAGGACTCGGGTGACGTCGCGCCGGAGTAAACCGCGTATCCGCTTGGGTATCCGGAGTAGTCCGATGACGAAATGCCAGGGTGGTAACTAGCCGAGCCAGCCTCGATCGAGGCCGCAATCGCGGCTGCGATCAGCAGCAACCGCCGACACACCAACATGCCCCCTCACCCTAAAAATAAATTAAATTTCACCAAGTTGAGTAAAAATTTTATGTAAGCATATATTGTATATACATATAATGTTCTGTTAAATACATTGTATTACAATTCTATTTTATCACTTAATCGTAAGAGCTTTAACACGGCGATTGAAACAAAATTTTTCTAACTTTATACACTTAAAAGGTTAAATTTCTTTTTTAAAGCACAGATTTGAAACTCTAAATTATTTTCATGATGTGAAGAAATGTTGGATTTATTTGAATAAAACAAACGATCGAATGTCTTGATCAAAATACCTAATTTCAACCAAAATTGAAAATATTTTATTACCTTATCTTTAGACGATATTTAAAATTATAAAATACGATTGTAACTTTGTTTGTGCATTATAAATTATTTAAAGCGGGCTTTAGTTTTATTAATAAATAATGGTAATAATATATATATGGGATTTATTTATATTATATCTTGCAAACTTCTAATATTAGTTTGCACTAGATATCCACAGCTTCTCCGTTAGTGATGGTAGTTCTACAAGTTCTTATCTGAGGAGAGTCCACGGACAATGGAGTCCTAAGGGCTCTACAAATTGTCAATAAATGGCAGGAACTATCAGGTTCTATCAAGAAAGAGAAAGTTTCTTGTTTAGTTTTCATTCTTTAAAGAAGAAGATAATCCGCGCATAAAAGAAGCAGTACATTTTTAGTCCCTTTAGCGTTTGCTGCATCGGTAGTCCCTCTAGTCGCGGCGGTGCAAGAAGAGGAAACGACACAATTCAAAATCTTGAACTAAATTGATATTGCGGAAGGACCCGGGAAAAGTCTTGGCGAGACCTTGGATATATTCATTGGTCGAGGATATATATCCCCTTAAAAAGAACTGAATAAATAGTCGTAATATTTCACGGCTTGCAGGTGTTGCTTCAGCCTGTTCTTCGTAACACTTTTTAGTGACGGCTCTCTTACACAGTAAAGCCCTTCTCTTTCGTGGTTACATTTTTCTTCCTCCGCGTGTGTGCCCCTCTTGTTGCTTCACAATTTCACGTGTAGCTTCCCTGAGATATAATTATACTTTGATAAAACGAATATTTTTTTTCCGCGTCGCTCTTAAATACTAAGTACATTTTAATTCTTTATATAGTCTCGTGAAATTAAATTTGCCAACAACTTAAAAAGTTTCTTACTTTTTCGACGTTAATACATGGAAAATATCACTTCTCCAGGATTTTCCCGGTTTCCTATGCAGTCGGCTCAACGATCAATGATTCGCCCGATTGCATGTGAATAAAACGTTCTTCGCTTTATCTCCGGCTCGCTCTTCCTCTGTGTCACAGAGGATGTTGGCGCGGGATGTGCATCATCAACAACATTGGTTCACTCGATTTAAAATCTGCCCTCCTCGTGCGCCGTCTCTCTTACAACTGGACCCTTCACTTTTTTTTTTTTTTTTTACGAAGCTTTATTCATTCCACTCGAGCCCATCTTTTCTCAAAGCCGTTTACCATCACTCGGGTACGATTCGACGATTTGTTACTCCGAGGAAGACGCTAACTCGACGCATCCTTTCTTTCGCATTACGTAGACGCGCGCTTTAATAAATTCTTCGCGATAAGCGTACCGGTGAGGAACGGAGATATAATATCACGCGTTTGCTCTGCACGTTCTTTGATTAACGTAAGCAAATTTCATTCGCTTTGACATACGGGACGCACTCGGAAACGTAAAATGAATACCGGCTGCAACTCGTTAAGATACCAGATACAAACTCCGGTTGACTCTCGCGCGGAGCGTTTAGAGAGAGAGAGAGAGAGAGAGAGAGAGAGAGAGAGAGAGAGAGAGAGAGAGAGAGAGAGAGAGAGAGAGAGAGAGAGAGGAGGCGGATTATGCTAATTTTATTCAGAAAACTAACTCCTTTCACGTGAATGGACTCGCCGGTTCCCCGACCAAATACCGCGGATCTATTAATTCGCGCGGATCGATACCGCGTGAGTGTTGGCAACAAAATTCCGCCCGCGCGTCCTTATCCGCGAAACTTGACAACACCCAGCGTGCACGCTTAGAGAACAAATGCGGCACCGCGGCACTCGTGTTTATTCCGTCTCTTTTTTTTAACCCCTCCGCGTGTACATACGTACAACACCTAACTTTCCCCCCCGTGCAAAACCCATCGGCTCTCGCGTGAATAATATCCATGCTAATGCAACGTCGTCGCGAAAACGTCAGCGCTAACGAGCGACACGACAGGGAGCGCGGAAGGAACGCGGAATAAAAATCTGATTTTGCCAACAAGCAAGAGTAAAAATAGACTCGGACGTTGAGCGAGCACGCGGAGACCACCCGGCGGAGGTTAGGACGGTCGGACGGCTTGGGCGACGGGGGATCGGGAGGGGGGGGGAGGGGAGAGTGGAATCCGCAATAAAAGATAACTGGATTCAAGTGCGGAGACTGCGTTGCACGCGCGCGACAGTAAAGGCTCTGTTTATTAAGCAGAGAGAAACGGAATCTGGGCCAAGCCCACGGGAACATGTAGCGCACGGGCAGGCAACACGGAATATGGTAATTCGCCCTGGCGGGACGGGAGGCGCGGCGCTGCGCGGCTCTGCCTCACTTCGCAAATATACACGCGCCGTACGAGTGTCACTGAAAATGCACGCGCGTGAAGCTTACGCCGGCAGCGCGGTCGTACTTGCGGAAAAATAGTTGGCGCCGATCGGTTACATTAAATTGCGTCACGTACCCGGAATATTGCAAAAATATGTTGTACGCTTCATGTTGCGAATATTAAAAGCCGTACGGGGGATGGAGCGTCGTACATCACCGTCAAATAATCTTATTCTATGAACTAGTTAGAAAATCGAAAATCTTAATATACAGATCTTTGTGAGTCGATAATTTTTAGGTTATGAAGTTTGATTGATTTCATATCGCTTAAAATTTGTATAATCAGTTTTCATAATTGCACTTATAAATATAGAGATCATTTATGACTCATGATTCATTAATAAATTTCACAGTTCAGATAATAGTGATTTTTAATGCTCGATTAATTTTTGATCTTATTTATGCAGAGAGATTACACTGAATAGCAAATTTTATTTATTATGTACAAATTATATTTTTTTTAATTAAAATTCGAACGGTCAGTCAATTATTTTGCTTAAAAAAGAACATTAAATTTAAATTTGTAGAGTAAAATTTGTTTTTTTTTTATATAAAATTGCAAAATGAAAATTAATTTTTCATTATTCTTCTGATTTTTAACAGAGAGGAATACTCAAATTTTAATAAACTTCATGATTTTAATAAGTAGAAATTTCTCACAATTTTATTCTTTGATTTGATTAGAATCGCAAAATTTTCGTTAAAGTAATAATAATAAATGTATAAAAATGCTTTCCCAAAAATAAAAAGTTTTATTCTTCAAACCATTACATTTATGTTATAATAATTCTCATTTATCGAAATTGATTTAATATATAAGGGAAAGCATATTCGATTATACTTATATACTTAAACTTTCATTTTGTAGTTTTTAAAATATAAGTCAGATTTCACAATATAAAATTATATCTTGTAGATATAACTTTATATATCGCATATTTCGATATATTTTAATATTTTTACATATTATCTAATATACAGTCTATTCTAATTTCTCAAATGGTTTTTTATATAAATGGAACAGGATTACAAATGGAATTCTATTTTGAATTCCGACACGAGTCACGCATTGTCTAAAGTAAACCTCACACCCGGCCCGGTTCTAGATCAAATGAGCGAGCGCGAATAAACACGAACAGTTCGCTCTAAATGAGTGCGAATAATCCAACCATCGTACCATTAAATAGTTTGCCGTATTGGATTCGTTAATTATTTCACTGAATTAGAGCCGGGCACGAGATTTGAGGTTTGTTTTCGGCACGGCGCGCTATTGTTTACACGAGGTCGCCGCGCTGTCATTCATATGGATTCATACGCGAGATTCGAGCGGGCAAATCGAGACACTCGAATCGCTCCAAGTCTAGAGATGCGTTTACCTACACTAGTTACATCGAAATAGGTGACACGCAGGGTACGCAGTGATGGCACGCATCTTTATCGATGAGCCAGTCAGCGATTACTGTCCCGCGCGATCAACTCTCCCCGTTGAAGAGCTCACGAAGTGGCGAGTCGGTCGCGGCGAATATCTCGCGCGGTTTATTCAGAGGTAGCAATTACAGGAGAGAGGAATAGGAATTACAAATTAGTTCTATCCCTTTGTGTTTAGATTCAAATGCATTATCTCTAGCGCAGCGCGCGCGTTCTGAGCTTCTCGCGAATTTGTATGTAATTTGACCACCATTTTCGCGTGGAAGCCGCGATATGCATGCGATGGTTTATTAATAATGCGCGTATTTGCCGGGATTTATGCGAAATGTATTGCATTTCAACAATATTGCATGATTGCGTATCATCGACAATTGAAATGCGATCGTGTATATTTTTCGGGCGGCCCGTTGCGTCTTAATTGGCGGCCATTAGCGATGACGAACGTCGGCAACTTCGCTTCGTTCGCGGCGAATGAAGCGAAGTTGCCGACGCTGGGATCGTTTACCGAAGGTCCGTGTCCACGGAGCGGCTCGCGCTTCACGTCGTCGTGATCCGTTTGACCGGTAAATACGACCGTGATTAACTTCGATATTTGTTAAACACACAGCGCAAATCCGGCGGATTTGTACGGCGATTAGGTTTGTCCTCCGATCGCTCGCCGCCGTCGCCGTGATCGTACGAGAATCGTCGCTACGGGCGTCGAGAGAACGGGTATCGTATCTTTTTCACGGCGTTCCTCCACTGCAATGAAGTACGCGTCACGTGCGGCTAACGTCGGAAGTGTCGTGCGAAGTGACGTGAGTGCCGGTGCGGTACTTTGGTGTGCGAACAAAGCGCGCGCGCACGCTCGTAATTAATCGTGTTTTCGCGAGTGAGTGAGTACCATAAAGGAGCAGCGAGGAGCCTGTGAGTTGGAGGGATTCTGGGAGGTATCGGGCGACGGCGGAGCAACCGACGGAGTGAGTGGCTTTATTATTTGTCACATTATTCGTACGATATTTGTGGAATTGTTATTTTAACCGTGTACCTTCCGGCGCATTTGAATCTCGCATTGTGAGAATGAAAGGAGAGATTTTTGCTTGTCTACTTGTAAAATTTCATTAGAGCTTTCTAATCTTGGAAAGAAAGAGGCTCTCCGTTTCCCTCCGCGCGAAAATTGTACGACTTTGCTTCGTTAGATATTTTTATCGCTGGAAAGACAAATACGTGAAATATTGAGTCCGCGCAATAATTATTGTTTAAAGTCACGATATTGATCGCTTGAGACTCCGTTATAATTTGGGTATACATTTCTGTGTTTTACAGGTCGACGCAATTATAACTCCGTCGCTGCGCGTCGTATTGGTGAGTGCCAAATTATCTCTTATTTTAATCTGTGATAATAGATTTTCGTGGGTTACAGTTAAATATAACAGACACTGGCAAATTCACTGCCTTAAAATAGCCGAACTAGGACATATTAGTGTAATATTTAACTATGATATCCGTTGACCCCTGTGCATACACGTATGCAAACGTACAGAGTTCATAAAATAGGATTTATCATTATTATCAACGCATTATTAGTTCAGATTTATTCACGCATTTCGGTATCTTATTATGCACCGGTATAGTAATTGTCCTGTAATTAGTGTTTAGTAATTACAAGGTGGATAAGTCGCGCTTAAAATTCATAGCAAATTTATATTCGCGGGCATGTTCAAGTGAAAAAGATGGGAAATATTTTACAGGTGATATGCTCGATGAAAAAAAGATAAGAATAACGGAGTAAGTTTCTTTTACAAAAAGAAAGAATCTTCAAATCGTAAAGATGTTATACTTTCTCTTATATTTTTTGCCAAGTAATTTATGAATAGGTGAGATTTTTTTCAAGAAAGTCATTTCAAAGAATAACACGAAAAAAATGTGATATATTAATTTAACATATTATACATATAATTGATTAAACATTTTTTAATTTTAATTGTTTGAACCAGTGGTTCTTAACCACGATGTTCCTCAGAACACAAGTGTTCCGCGAAATAATGACCTGCAAGTCACATATTAGATCTAAAATGACTGAAATCTATCGATAAATTCAGGCATCGCATTAAAATTGATTTAAAAATAATTAAAGAAATTTTATTTTTATATTTTATACAAGAGTTATTTTAGCTACAGGTTTCACGAATAACATTTTTTAAATTATGAAATACTATGAACTTATATCGCATAGACGAAGAACATTAGATCAAAATATTCTATATATTTATCATGTNAAATAAAAATAAATAAATACTCATAAAATATGTTGGGGAAAAATTACTAATATTTAGATGTATTTTAACTTTTTTCATTTTCTAAATATTCTCTTAATAGAATTTGAGATCTGCTTGGGATTTCTCTATATCCCTCTTTCTACAAGATAAAATATTATATAAACTGGTACAAGAATGCAATATATCGACATTTTAAATATCTTATAAGCATGAATAAAAGAATAACAAAAAATATTTGAATTATACAACACGTTTACAAATAATTGACTTAATAAAATACACACTAATTATTATTAATGATATTTATCTATTGATGATTTATCTATAATGTTTATATATTGTTATAATGTATGAATTTTACATCGATATCTTTAATTTATTCATATTTATTGATCTTATTAAAATTGATTTTGTTAAAAAAATAATAAATTGACGTGAAATTGGATATCATAAATGACATCTATAAGCATTTATATAAATTTAGATTAAATCTATTTCATTTACACGCGGGAATCGCTTGAATTTACACATTACATTGACATACGTCACGTATGCCAATATCGTCAAACTTATTTAAATGCTTAGCTCGTCAAAAAAGAATTTTTTTACGGGCGGGAAGTCTCGTTTAGCTACCCCCTCGATTACTGTAACGTCTGCAGGACCCGTTCTGCGGCGCTCTTAAAAATCGGTTCTGACCCTTATCCCACGATAGGCATTGAAAAAGTGGTCTTCCGCCAATCTGGCATGGCGAAGTGGAGGGAAGACCTGTGTTAAATTGCCCGTACCGGTCTGGGAAATTGGGTCGATGCACGAGAAAATCGACTGCAGATTGAGAGAGAAAGAAAGAGAGAGAAAGAGAGCGAGATAGAGAGGGGGGAAGGGGGATGGGGGAAGAGCGGAGCTTCCAGCATCGGGGATCGAGCGACGCTTCTATCGATGCGAAATTGGAACTGGAAATCGTGGCGCAAGAAGCTGAGAGAGATTCGAGGAGGCATAGTAGAGAGACGAGCGGAGAGAGAAGGAGTAAGAGAGCGAGAGTAACGAAAGTCTAGAGTCGATCGAATGAAAGGGGGCGAGATGCCAGGGATCGACGATTTTCGCGATCGTTGGAATTTTCGTCCATCAAACTGACTGCGTTTCGATGGCTGGCTTCCCTCCTGGTCGTTACGCCCGGTGTTTAAAGTCGAAGAAATTGGCGTGGATCGGGGACGAGCGATTTCGACGTAACAGCCAAGTAGCAGCACGCTCACGCTCCGATTCGGCTTTATATGCCGCCGTTAACCGGACGCTTGCATCTATTCAATAACGACCTGCGTAATTTAAGTTTTCGCTTAAGCGTGCACATTACGCCCTCGCCGCGAGTTTCTCTCCATCTCCCGACCCCGGGAATTTCCTCACGCGCTTGGAGTTTCCGTGGATGCGAAAAACGCTTCCGCGCGCGCGCGCGCAGCGATACCCAGTAGTGCAGTATTCGTTCCGACGAGGAATAAATGCATAATAAATGCCGCACGGCGCGCAACTAGCGAGATTAACTGTCTATCGCTGAGAAAGATATCGGGAATCATCCGGCAATCCGAACCGGCGAACGATCATTTATTAAAATCCAATATAAAACTGTTTTTTGCAAAATTGTTCTTCGTTTACTCTTTAATTTTTCAAAACAGCTTAACACACGCTCGACGATTGCCAAAGAGAAATATTCCATGTAACGTAAAATTCACTTCCTTCTTTTTCTCGTGCGGAGGCAAACTGAATTCCAGCCAGGAGGTTGCTGGAAGACGGTCGAATTGGCAGGAGCGAAGCGTGCGTTTACCTGGAAACCTGAATTACGCAAATTATCATTGAATAGATTCGTAAATGTTCGGAGATGGCATATAATTTCGAATTGAAGCGTGACAAGCGTTCGATCGTTCTTATGAAAACTCATTGTGACGCGTTCGATAAATGTCGAGTGAGGTAATTGAAACTCTCGGCTAATAAAATAATGCTTCCCAGTAATGAAATATTTAATTATTTTTAATGTTTTTCTAGTCGCTACATAAGCGCTTGTGCGCGATTCTCTTTGATAATTTTATAATAACTTAATCTTTTAATTATTGAAAAATCATTGTATTATCTCATTGTATTATTCCGCAGTCTCAATTAACCCACTTTATTTTGTTAATTAAAAAATCGAAATATTAGTAAAGTGTGCACCTCATTTCAATCTATTTTATACGTGAATGAATTAATTGCGCCCCGTTGGGCAGAGAAACCTTTTTTCTCATTTCGAGAAACCAAGTTATTAAAGGTAGCAAAATTAATTTAAAATGTAACTATTTTTTTGCAGCATTCTATGGCTTTATGAAAAGAAAGATAGTAAAATTAGATTTATTCAAGTGAACAATTTATACATAAAAATTTATACGTATCAAAATTTTATTTTTATACATTTTTATTATATATAATAGGCACAATGAGTTTTTAATAAACAAATAAATTTACGCGTCAAAAATTTATATTTAATTTATTGCATGTTTTTCTTCATATAACAAAGTTTCTAACACCAAATTTCCAAAAAAATTCTTCGCGGATAATCAACATAAACACACAATTTAACAAAGTTATAATTATTCTTTGAAATTGATAAAAAAGTTCACTATCTCTGTTAAAAATAATTCGTACATGTTACATAATACAAACATGATTGTTCTGAACGTAGCTTATTTTCGTGTTAAAACTTTTACCCGTTTGTATCCTGCGGTACACTTTGAAAGGTGCGAAAAACGTAAACTCGCGATAAATGAGCGCGACAGATACGACAAAAAAAGCAGATGAATTTCCAGGCTCTCTCTGCTGGAAGAAACAATAGCGCGTCGCTCCGTTTAAATCGCGACCGAAAAATCTCCTTAACCGAGTTCCGAAGAACCCGGCAGAACTTGACGAACGTCGGCGTCGACCAGCCTGTTGCTTTAACGTCTTCGTTGCGGCCACCTTCGCCGTTCCATTTCGCTCGAGACAAAGAGCCGCGAAGACAACGCCTGGCTTTTCTTGAAAGCGGTGCCTTGGTGCCGCTCTACACGAAAATCAATATCTATTTCCATTCGAAACATCAGGACAGTTATATCGCGATATCTTCCGGCCAACAATTCTCCAACAGCGTCGCTTGTCTTTCCACTTTTGAAAGAGAGACAGCGAGATCGTTTCTTCTCATTAACACCGATATCCGGTGGTTACTTTTGAACCTTTTGATACCTGATTTCGAAATATTTATATTTCAAAAGGTTCATTTATAATGAATGATAATTTTAAAAGCTTTTAATTTTTAGTATCTTTCTCTCTCTTTCTTTCGCGTAAACATTTAAATATTTTCGAGATAGTGATTTTTAATTTTAGTTGTCTAAAGAAGAAAATAAAGTAGCGAATATAATAAAATAGATGGAGAATATATCTTTTTCTTCTGGACAAAGAATAATATCAAATACCGTTAATCAACTCGGTCATCATCAGTTTGACATTACATGGTTATAATAACAATTCATATATAAAATATAACTTCTCACACTAGCAAATATTGGCAATAAATATCCAGAATTGTGGCTATTGGGGACATGTTTGAGTGTCCAAGGGATATCCAAGAGTATCCATCGGACATCTGTGTTGTACCGGGCCGCGGTCATCGAAAATCAGCCCTTCGATCCGATGCTTCCCATTGAGGCTCATACCTGGTGGTAGGCCGATACGGTCGCGGCCGAGCGACCAGATCCATTCGATCCGGAATAGTCGGCATTCAGAGCCGGCGGTCTGTCTGCTCGGACGCAACGAAGCCCGACCGCATATCTGGTTCTACTACTTTGTCGCGTGGGTTGATCCGCGATCACGGACAGCGTTCGACATTGTAGATACGGAGCGTAGGCGAGCGTGTCCCAAAAGCGCGTCCGAAATCGCTGCGCCAGCAGAAAAGCGCTGAATGAACAAAAACCGGTTCCAGCCCGAAGGGCAGACCGTCTAATTTTCGTAAAAACGCTCGCGTCGCCGGAATTTGGCTCGCGTGCGACGATGCTTCATTGTTACCATGTATCCGTGTAGCGGCGGGATTCCGGAATACCGAATCGAAAGATACGTACAAATATCTTCTTTTTTCCACCCTCTCCCCCCGTTTCTCTCCGCAAAAATCCTTCAGACGTATAGAGGAGAAAAAGGGCAGTCATTTATTTTTCCATAAAACTGTTACCGCTGATCTTGTTACGATTTTATGATTACGCTATTATTGCGCTATTATATACGCATATAGGTACTACAAAAAATTACTTTTACGTTTAAAAGTTGAAATAGTATTGATAAGATAGATTGATAATTATGTCAACAACATTTTGGATCTGAATCGTGAAGCAAAATTAAAAGTAGATAAAGTTAAAATAATTTTAAAATTTATAAAAAATTTCAATATCAATAAAAAAAATGCAAAATTTAAATGTAAACAATATATGTATATTAAAATCATATAATTTATTTATAAAATGATTCTACATTCTGAAAATGAAATATATATATATAAAACTCGAATATGTACCTAATACACATATTTATATACGGAAACTATAAATAAGAGAACTATATTTTTATAATAATATCCAACAAATCTCAAAACTATATCTGTAATTTTTAAACTATCGTAGCTCGAAATTGTATATAGCTCGTGCGCGTCCGCGTTTTTTGGAAATATGAATTTTCACATATGTGCGCGAAGTGTGATTGCTACAAGTCGAATGGTCAGGGAAAAGTGCCAGCAAAAGGAGCGAAAAGTGGAAAAATAAGTACCGTGCACTGCTATGCGTTGCCAAAAATCTCAAGTTTCTCCATTCTTGTGCACCCTGGGAGCATAGCACGTTTCTAAATAAAATTACAAAAATTTTATGAGTAACGTTCACGATAATGGATTTTAATTTGATTTCTATCAATACTGTATGTGATAGCATGAAGCGGCTTTGATCGTTTAATCTCGATACACAAAAACTTTTAGCACATAAAAAAATTTACGATTATTTAATTAATAAATTAAGCACTAAAAAGTTGGATAAAATTCCGAAAAACAGATTACGCGCGATATTACTTCAGAGGAAATGGAAACGTACATTCAATATTCCGCGTTCAAATTGAATTTTATAAAATCTTGATTCTGTCCAGTAATTCCGTTATAATCGCATTCGTAATTTAAATTTTCAAGCGCGCTCGTCTGTTGCGGCGCTTGTGTTTCCAATTCACATCAAAAAAAATTCACCCAGGTTGAGCGGAATAAACGCCACGATTGTCTCGTTTATGTCATTTAAATAAAATTTTTCAACCTCTGACAACGATGAGAATATACCAGTTAAATAGGATATTTTTTTGAAGTCGCGTAATTTAGTAACGTGTTATCGAGTAATGTAACATGACATGACAAACAATTATGCGATATAACAAGTTTTATTTTTGCCGAAACGGGGCAAAATGTATTACCACATGTTCTATATTATTGGGTCATCCTATAAATAATGCGGTATAAAAGGGAGCTTGATTTATTCTTTAGCCCAAAAAGCATCTTTACAAAAACTTCTATAACTAGAGAACCGAAAATAGAAAGAAGTTGCAAATAAAATGGAAATTTTGCATTAAAATTAAAATGTCAACTTTTTTGTTTCATTGCAAAAATATCTTTTCGCAATCTGGGTTGACCAATATTAAAAAATTTTTTAAGTAAAAATTTTCTGATAATTAATTGTCATTAATGCGTCAGTATATAAAGAAAATTGCGGTTGAGTTACTAAACATTGTGTTGTAAATATTGATAGAGCTTTCCGGTTTTTAAATTCTTTAATTGCGATTTTCTTAAATTTAGTTTTTATTCGCAGTTATCGTGAAAAATATAATATAATAACAAAAGGAGGGGAAAAATAAAAAAAAACACGAAGCGGAATAAGAACTCTTCGCTAGTGGAGTTTGTTATCGAATTGCTAACCGATCGACCGGCTGGGAGAACAAATACAAGCAATCCCAGAGGAACAAATAACGGCAGTTCCTTTCTTAGTGTAGCGTGAGCTGAGTAAGTAAACCGGTGCGACTTGGTATCATCAAGATTTTTATCTACGTAACGTAATTTCTCTCTGGCGTTTATTTCTTATCGAATATAACATTGCGTGGAATGAAGACGCGTGTAAAGTGACCTATATTCGATTACATGGCACGCCGATATGTAATTCGTTTGTATTAATCAGATTTTACATATAAAAAGTTGAGAACGGTGTAATCACGAAGGACGCACAAGGAGGATTTCAAAAAGTCGATAAAATCTGATAAATCATAATCCCTTTTCTCATAATAATTTATTCAAAATATCGATTGTTGAATAATTACTATTTGGAACGATGATTACCAATAGTAGAAACTCAATTAGAAACTTTCTATCTATAGAACTATTGCAATAACTCAACTTTGTTAGATAAGATGTGTCTCAGATATCATTCATATAACTACACAATTATGTTAATAAACAAATTACTTCATCGCAGTTAATTCAAAGTAATCTAAGATATATTATCCCTTCATTTTTTTATTTTTTATTGAAACAATAATTTTATACATATATATATATATTTATTGAAATAATACGCATACCTACATACATACACGCGCGCTCATACACGTCATTACATCAATAAAATTTTCATATCAAACTCTCGATGATAATAATAACCACAAATCAATATTTGGCCAATCGTCGAAAATCAAAAATATAGCTTGTGTATAATTAATTTTGCAGTCATTAAGTTATTTATCCTATCATCAATATTAAACGCGTTCTCTAAAGTATATTCAATTTTTTATATCACTATACGGTTTGAAAAAAAATCAATGTTTTTATTTGGATTGGGATCACTAAATTGATCACTGCATATAAAAATATTTTGTTAGTTACACAGCTATTAGCAATTCAATACTTAGTTATTCATAATGTTCTGTGCAAAAGCGAAATAAAAAATTTAAAAAATGATAGCAGAAACGTGTTAATTACTTTTTGATCGATTTTAGCAATTTCACTCAAAACACTTTAATATCAGTTTATATTATAAAAAATTGAAAGAATAAAATAATAGCTCAATTAATATAACTCAACATAAAAAGTAATGAATTCCGTTATTCTTATTAAAAATTGTGATAACATAACTTTTGAAAGAAAGTAATATTAAAACTTTTTTGGCGATATATTTTTATTATAATGGAAAAATATATTACGTACTTAAATTTTAAAAATTAACTTTATCTTATGAAACAGACGTTTTATTGTTTATTACTTTTAAAGTATTAAAACAGAGATCGACAACAGCAGCGATAGCCTGCTGAAATTTCGCGAGGGTCGCGTTCGATAAAGGATTATACTTTGAGTTTTAGACAGAGAGACAAAGAGAAAGGCACGGTGCGCGCGCGCGCGCAATGCGCGCTCTATACTGATAAGCGGTTGTAAGATAGAAACTCGTAACTCCCCTGTATAAACTACGAGCCGGGCTTCTGTCTGTGGAAGCAGCGCCGAGCATTTGCCGGCGCAATCTAGCATCGTCAGAATATCTTATCCACGTCCGGCGATCTCTTCCGTTCATTGCCACCTACGTCGCAAACGCCATCGTACATCACGCATGTCCGGGATGCTCTATAGAGACTCTCTCATATACCTGTCTGATTCTTTTCTCTTTGTTTTTTATATCTTTTCTTCTTCTACTTCTTCTTCTTTTCACCGTATTTTAGATATGCGCGCGGGCGCGCTCGCCCGGATGTCGAACCAAGAGCTCGCCCTATTATATTCTTCTCGCTGCCCCTGATTTTCACGCCTCTCTCCATCGTACCTTTCAATCCGATCATC
The DNA here is from genome assembly GCA_021460005.1 of Tetramorium alpestre. NCBI lineage: Eukaryota > Metazoa > Arthropoda > Insecta > Hymenoptera > Formicidae > Tetramorium > Tetramorium alpestre. Next base: position 778,886 of record JAJVSH010000051.1, read on the forward strand.
ATCATCGCGCCTGCCCTTCTTTTATCCGCAGAAAAAAAGAATCTCGGCCAACGGGATAATGACGTACGATTGTTGGCCGTTTCTCCGTAATTAATCTGCGTCTCCTCCTTTACGGTTCCCCATCTCTGTCGCGATTCACGAGGACACGCGTGCGAAAGACGAGGCGTATCTGAATACGTCCCTCATTGTCTTGACAAATGGAAGCGCCATCGACATAGACAGTATTACTCGATCCCTTTTCTTCTCGCGGAACACAATCAGTGTGCCGCGAGATGTAATCCCCCGGGCGGAGAAGTTTACGACGAGAAGTGTTAATTAATTAACTATGCCGTCGTCTCGTGCTGGTATTTTCGCTAACGTCGCGCTGCGAGGGCTAAGCGCTTTCGAATAATTCGAGAAAATGGGACTTGCCCATGCGTCGTTACACGTTGTCGGTACGCGCGATCGAGATAGTTACGTCGATGGCGGGGCCGACTCTCTTTTTTCTTTCTCTCGCTCTCTCAAACGGTAATCAAAGTACAGCGTTGAATCCCCTTTGAAAAATGTAAAGGGATATCGGAAGAAGCACAGTGGTTATGGGTGGGGCGAACTGCGCGGATAAAGATGAACGATGATAATGAAGCTTCTTGCCGGAATGTCATTTCTTTCGTTTAAAGATAACGCGTTTCGCAATAAATGATAAAGACACACGAAATTGCAATAGGATTGATTTATTAACAAATAATAATCTCTATTATATAATCTCGATTGCACGTTTTGTTAGCGCTAATTAACGTTGTATTTGCAATACGCAAATTATTGTAAAATATATCGCAAAAGAATCGATTATTCCTTACATCATTGTGTTTTTACTCAGAAAAATATTGATAAATCAGATAAATATGAAGAGAGCAGTAACAGCATAAAACTTGAAAGATTAACATTTGTCTGTTCGATGATAAAGCCAACAAAAATTGATAATAATAGATGTATCTACAATATAAATGTATTTCAGCAAAATAAATTATAAAATAATGGTTGAAATATTTCTTATCGTTACGTTTTATAAATATTGAAATATAATACAATATTCGAAATATTAAAATAGAAAAATTGAGATATATTTTTACACAACTTCCGAGTTGAATGCATAAAATGTACAAAGAATATCTTATGCAAAAGCTCGAACCGTTGCGAACGATCTCTCCTGCACTGTAAAAGATTATCAAAAGGTATCTCCGAGATATCCCAGCGGCCCTTCGATCCAGTTCCATCATACTGGCCGATCGAGAAATTCGATAAAGAGTTTCATAAATGTCTTATTCGCATCGTGACAGGGAAGGAAAGGGGCGCGCGGAAGTGGCGCGCGAGGAAATCGATAATGGCGAATATCTGCCATAACTGCTAGCCATTAAACCCCCGCGGGTCAGCGGCGTGTCTCACTAAATTCCCTCGGGCCATAATGCAGTCGTCACGTCCGGAGGATTAATACGCCCACGGTGCATTTATTCAACGTGGCGTTTGTTGTTTCGTCCGCAGTCAAATGAACGGCAACGGCAGCGGCGGCGGCGGCGGCGGCGGTAGTGGTAGCGGTAGCGATGGGGGTTGCGGGAGGCGGGCGGGGCGATCAGGATCAAAATTTACTGCCGGTCTAGTCCGGGGCCCCTTCGAACAAAACCGTTCCGAAGGGAGATCGATGCGACGATCGCGCTAGACGGTCGGGAGAGTGGTCAGCGATCCCCGGGTCGGTCGGTCCGTTCGTCGGGGGATGCAGCAACGGCGCGGCGCGGCGCGGCGCGACGCGGCGGCGAGTGCATACAAACTGGCGCGCCGGTATGCATCGTCGCTGTCGCGGACGCGTCATGGTGCCGTATTGTCTTTCACAATATTTGTCCATATGGGCGAAGGGGCGCTACGGCAACAGACGTCGCATGATTACAGTAACTGGTGACTTAGGTAGGTTCTCGTGTTTGCAGATCGTGAGGGTATAATCGATTCGCGCCGATGAACTTCTCGGGCGTAGGTACTCCGGAACGCTCAGGCGCGCTCATGTAGTGCCGAAACATTCTCGAGCGAATAGACAAGAGTCTAATCATCATCGCTTAGAATGTAATTAGGAAAATATGGTAATTGTAATAAATGGAACAGCGGTATAATAGTTAAATGGAAATTCGAGATGTATGAAGATGTAGTTTTGACTTTCCCGAGAGAAATATATACAAACTGAGAATACTTGATGATCTCCGAATTATTTTACTACCGGATAGACATAAAGCTCTCTTCAGCGTATATTCTTCTTCAGCTAGTCTCTAAATATAATAATAACCACGCAAAACACACACGCACACGCATATAATAGTAACACAGCAAAAGACGAGCCAGAGTAAATAATGTAATTTAACTGTAGGAATTTTTTTAACTTCTCTTATCTAAAATTTATTCTCTGCGCTCATGCTCGTTCTTGGCAGTCTATTGATTCAAGTTAACTTGTCTTCACATAAAACAACTGTTACTATACAAGTTACTAGCGAATAATGGTAATGTCAACATGCGGAAACTCGAATAATGTTACGTTTGTATAACTAAAGGATATATGTAAGATATCCGTTAGATATTCGGGTTGCATAGATATATCGGCGGTGCGTTCGTTGCTGCAAATCGTTCGCTGTATGTAAAACCGTCGACGCGTTCCCTCTCTGAATGCGTGCTTCAATTTTTCCACCGACGATCCCGGCCGTGCGCGCGCTTTGATCTTTTATGGAACAACGCAATTTATGGTCCGCTTTTTACCGAAGTTTGCCTGTTATACATCCGCGCAAACGCTCCCACGATGGGACCGGTCGTTTCCACTTCGCGGTCTCAGCTCTCTGTAATTGCGTCACGTAAAACTAGAAGAAGAAACTTTTGCAAATGGAGTCATTCGTTATCGACCGCCGGGGCTCTCTCCGGGATGGCGAGCAAAGCGCTACGCGACTTTTACTCGCCAGTGCGAATTCATTAAAAGCGATGATCCAGCCATCCATTCCGCGGAACGGAGCGTTTAAAAATCCAATCTGCGTGGCACGATTCCGCAGTAGAACGTCGCTTTCGCGCGAAAGAAAGATCAGCGCTGCGACAATCGTGTCTCCCTCCGATTCGCTCTGATGTTTAAACATGAAGTGTCATGAAATATACATGCGTGCTTCGTGATCGAATGAAAAAGAAAGAAAGAAAGAAAAAAGCATATACTTTCGCCGCGTTATCTCGACCTACAACGTCTCGATCGCGAGCGTTACGAAACTGCACACGATAACATGCGTGCCTTTAAAGAAGGCGCAAAGTTCTTTCGTGTGTGCGAAGCGCAATCGATACCACCACTCGTTATTTCGGGAGCGCGACTCCGGCGAGCCGTTTAGAATCTCGGGTTAGACCTGTCACTGGCTGGATTTGCGACATTTATTTTGCGGTTTCTCACACCGTGGAGAATAATTAAAATGTGCGCGACGAAACCGCGGTTTCTGCCGCGATCGTCGGCTTAATATCGCCGGGTTCGTCACGTAGTTGGCAAGTAAGAAAAACGAGGAAAGTGTCCCGACCGGCTGAGAATACGAATTTTCAGTGGGAAGCGCAATGGCGCTCCTCCGCAAAGTGATAAAATTTAATTATTCATAACGATATCGTCTATTCGAGGAACATGACAGGAACTCTGATGACAAAGGGTATAATAGTTAATTGATGTCTTCGTAACGGTTGAAATATGAAAGCTATATCCCCTTCAGCGTGTTAATAAAATATGAATTGCGATATATATTAACGCGTGTGTATATTTCTGTCATCTGCAAAATTATATAATATTGATCGTAATTTGCATTCCAGAAACAAAAAATCATTAAACACCTACTGTCCTGTCTTTTATTCATAAATCCTAAATTCTGTCCTGATTACTTAATCGATTGGCTTAAAACATGCCCTGTAAATAACTTCCCCGGTAAATAGCGAAATTTTCGGCTAATTGAGGTTCTCATTCCTTATTAATTATAATGTAGATTGATGGATGGCCTCTTTTCTCGACCGCGCGAAATTAGCATGAGTAATAAATTGATAAGTACGAAGAAACACGTGCCCGCGCACAATCCATTAATGCATAAATTATTCACGATGATCTGCATATACGCGTCCGCGCTCATCTCGCACTTTGGAATATCGCCGCAAAATTCTCTCGCATCGTCAGTTATTCCTTCATAGCTGCGCGTGCACATCGTACATGAATCCCGTTAACGAGCAATTAACATGGTCCTACCCTTTAAATCGGTTAGAACAATCTGAAATATTTAAACGCGTGCCGCTTTTGATAGTTCATCCAGGTAGACCGCTTTGCGAATGTTCTTTGTTGATATACTCTGCCTTATATAGAATTTTCGCAAGGCAAAATTTCAAAGTATTTTCTGGCTCGAACTCCGGCTCAAACATTATTTAACCCAATCCTAGACAAGCACGAAATTTCCTTTTGCTTATAATGTCTGTGCCGATCTGATCATACTTGTTTTATTCCAGCTCAATTGAAATTCAATACTTGATATTATAAACGTATATATCCGCATCACGTTTTCGCCAAGTTATTTCAAACTATCTCTGAAGCGGAAACAGCCACCAAAATTCCGTTAAAAATATATTAATTCTCAAAGGTTGACCCAATTTAATTTTGAAAGCGTATAATAATATTATAGCGTTTCAATAGGATAACTGAATAAAAAAAATTAATTAACAGCCCTCTACACTCTTGTCCAAATTAAATATTTATTTGTATCGGCTGGCTATTTGTTTTCGGCGAAAATTTTTTAAATATCTACATATTATTATAACACCGTATAATAATACATTACGTCGATGCATGTAATAACAAAGCAGCACGGCGGTAGCACGGCGCTTTTCAAAGTAAGAAATAATTGGTCCGCATTCGGATATTGCGAGGCATGTAAATGCATATCGTTCTGTCTATCTGTGATAAGAGAAATATGATGAAAAAAGGCAAAGTTTGAACAATGCAGAACAACGCTGCAGCAACACAGCTGCACTGCTGTACTCTCGTAGCCACCCTCGCCCTGCTTCGCATCGCATCGCATCGCGCCGCGCCGCACCGCGCCGCGCCGCATTGCCTCGCGTCCACGTTGCTGCGTTAATCCGACCGTGCAACGCGGGCGCATGGAGACAACTCCGAAGCACGAAATAATGCCGCGAAATGCCGTTGTTGGATTACAATCGTCTTGTTTTAAGGACCTACCGCGCCTGTTTGCGCGAGATGGTGTATACACATGCCTTGAGCGTCCGCGCAGACTTCGCTGCCAGTTTACGACTAGTTTCCAAAGGAACAAAGGGAGCGTTGTTTCGGGGAATGTAATTATTCGGTCCATTTTGTAACGTCGAACTCACGTTACCGCGATTAAAGGGCCTCTACGTTGCGCGTTAATCGACCGAATCAATTTATTTTTCCCAACGCGCGTCACTGATTTAGTTTTTGGTTCGGTCCTCTGACCAGTCGTTTCGAAACGGCGATTCGTTTAAATATTCCATCAAATTTCGATACGTGGTATAACGTTTCGAAACGAGGAGCATCGATTGTTCAAATAACACCGTCGCAGTTGTAATTACAGCTATTATAGTATTATTATATAATTATAATCTTTTTCAATCCTTTAATCGTAAGATATACCATTAATATAGTTTTTTAATCAATCAGATTTTTTGCACATAAAGAAAAGTTAAAAATTTAATTCCTAATGACGAAATGCAGATCACCAATTTGATAGTTATATTACCATTATAGCAATACTTGATGATTGTTGAAACTGATGCTTTGATGCTGCTCGAATATTAACAGAATATTCATTAAAAATTGAAACAACTCGATTTTTAACATAAATGCACAAATGGACTTACTTAATAACAGAATGAGATGAGTTTGGAGTATATGACAACGTAACATTTTCCAAAGATAATGTTTCACACAAATCATTTTATGTGTTAATTATTTTTTAATAAAAACAAGAATATGATAGAGTTCTTGAATAATAGTCGATTCAAAAGAAAAGTGTAAATTAAACAGTAAAAATGCAAAAATATAACTATGTCTTATTTTTTTCTTCAACGTTAGGTACGTTTCTCTAAATTGAAAATTTTTTAATTGAAAAATTAATAAATTATTTGTTTAATATTGACAAAGCAATACTAATTAAATATCGAACATTTAGAAAATCTCAATAAAATTAAATTTTCATCAAAAAGATCAATTCCAAATATGTTGGAAAGTTTATTGTCAAGAGAAACTGTAGAGAAAATGCGCAATCCTCGAAATATTCTATATGCACAGACACTATAAAGTACTAAGTACTTTGAGAGACACTATAAAGTATAAAGTACTTTGAGAAACAGAAGTCTAAAATGGCACCTCATTAGGTAGTCAATATTTGATAGTGAAGAATGTGATATGATTTAGACATGTACGAGCAGTTAGATGTGTGTTACGGAATGGTTAATAATATTAACGACTATCTCGATTATAACTTATCCCGAATATAATTCATAATTATTACGAAAGTTCTCTTATCATGGCATAAAACATTTTGATGTTTAATAAAATTAATATACTTCAGAAATAGAAATATTAATAATGAAAGCAATCAAAGTCATTATTCAGACTAATTTTTGAAATTTTATAATTATAATGGATTTATTATCCAGCGTAAAATTATCGTATTTGTGGAGTTACAAGCGTCTATATTAAGGATTTATTCTGCAATATGTGGTTAAGAACTCGATAAAGAACAAGTAAAAAATTCTACACGTTGCTTCTTTTTAAAAAGACTCCTCTATTGTCTATTGACTGCTCATGCATGTTCCGTTAATCCGCAGCTCTTTTGCCGTTTACGATTTCTTTTATATCGTAGCCTCTCGTGCAAAAAGTGAATAAGTGAAAAAAGGCCGCATGTCTACATCCTATCGTGATAAAAGCGAACAGCGAAAGAGTTTAGATTCCTGCTTTTATGCAAAATACATACAATATAAAATTATATTCCTGAGAATATACTATTCATATCTCAGGCAAGGAATTTCTATCTATTTTGTATTATAAAGTTCCCTTTAAAAGAGTTTGCGTCATATCGAGATAAGAGTACAAACTTGTGCGATTAATGAAAATTTCATCGTTCTACTACGATTTACATCGTAGATTTACATAGATATTAGTTATTCAGCCGCTCCGACCGGTTATGTTACATCGACCCCTGATTTGTCGAAACCCGTTCTCATCCCTTCAACTCGTATCTCGAAATCTATGTAGTATCTCCCCTTCGACATTCAAAAAAAAAAAATAAAAATAAAAAACACGGAACGATAGGATATCCGCGACTGTCGCGTAGGATTCGCAAAGTCTCTTGAGAACTCTAGTGACATCGCTCTGCAGAATCGTCCTCGCATAATCTAATTTCTTCTTATTTGACATTCGCACTGGCGTTTCTCGCGCTTTTCCCCGCCGAGCAAACAATAATTTATCACGTCGTAAATTCTTCATGAGGATTTCATATGGTGCGGAGAGAGGCCGTGGGGAAGAGCAGGAAAAAGTCGAGAGAGGAGCCGAAGCTGAACCAAGTAGAGGATAGGTGAGGGAGGCGTAGAAGAAGAAGGCTAAGAAACCCGGAAGGAGAGTAAAGGAAGGAATCGTCGAGGGGGAGTCTGTCGTCGTCGCTAATATTCCGAGGGCGGCCGTGGGATACAACGCAGCTGCCGCGCATGACGGATACGCCCCTGGCATAAAGGCGACATTTAGGTCGCCGCCAGCTTTTACCGGGCCACGGTGTACACGCGGACGAGTGTCAACGATGACGATGGGGCTCTGTTGCTGTTGTTGCTACCGGCGACGCATCGCTCCGGTGCATTGTTCACCTGCTCATCGACTGAGAGTCTACCGCGACCGGTACTCCATACCGCCACCTCCTCCTACCCCTCCTCCCCCTCCGCGTTTTCCCCCGTTCGTTTAATAAGGACGCGCTGCATGATAATGCACTGGTTGCCGTCGAAAGAGCGACTGTCGACAGCCGGGCCCTTATATTCTCGAAGATACTCAACAGTGACTTGCCTTGATTTCACCCTTTGCAATCACAGTCTATTGTAGCTTGTGTGTTTGGATTCCTTAGAATTATGTGGCTTCTTTCGTTGCTTCTCTCTTGACGCTCGAAAAAATATTTACAAAAATTAAATCAAAGCTTTATTAGACATTATATTTTGCATAACTTTGAATTATAAAATCTATATTGTTGAGACTACAAAGGATTTAAGAACAAATTTTTTGTGCAAATGTATTTTTAACTTTGACTATTATATTTGGGTGACGTGTAAGACGCAAAGACTCCATTTGTACGTGGCGGTTTTTTCGAAGAATTAAGAATTAAGAATAATTTTAATAAATATTTTAAGACATTAAAGAAATAATATAAATTTAAATAAGACATTAAAAGAAACAATAAAATATTAAAATAAATAATTTTTTAGTTATTAAGTTCAATGTTGAAATTAGTTTGGCACTCAAAAAGTGTTAAACGAAGTACACTCTCTGTGAGTTGTATCAAGATATTACATTTGTTGATTGTATGTGAAAATAGTATGGGGAAGACAACTAGAGAGGTGACAAACTACATGAAACATGCGAATTGCGATTCCTAGGGCATATGTCCAGTCACCTGCTCGAAGGAACAGGGAACTCGTGAAACATGGGTTTCCCGAGCGGTCGTTCCCCGAGGAAATTAGTGCGCCGCCGGCGAAAAACATTCCGGCAAAACGCAGTGTCGCGTCTAACGATGAGCCGCGATGCAGCAAGCCGTTCCGATTTACCGCAAATTCGCCCCGTGTTCAAACGGAATTTGAAATAAGGAACGCACGGTTATAACAGCAGGCAGTTTCGCTGCAATGAAATATTGCTCTCGGCAATCTAGCGAGATTACGTAAACGATACCTTTAATCTCAGAAATCAATACGCGGAATTTCTGCTCTTAGATAACATTCCACGAATTCTATCAAATTTTTACACGAGGGAGACATGCTACAATCCGCGATCATTACGATGGGTTAATAATTATTACAAGAACTTTCTAAGAAAATCGCAAAAATAGAATTTAATATACGATCGATATACGACGAATAACAGAAACAGACTCGGTTCTGAAAACATAAATCGTCGCACTATAATTTTATCGGATTCGATTACGTTAGATTTGATTCAAATTTGGAACAAAATTTATTAGTTGAAATTTAAATACAAACTTAACGTCACCTCCAGCATGCACTTTTTATTCGGGAAAATCACAAGAGAGGGTGAGAGGTAAACATATGTGTAAAATGTATATAAAGTGTCCCATTCGTTTCAGGATTAAGCTCAGAGCGAGTATTAAAAATTCACCACAATCTAGGTTTCTCTCCATAGCAGCCAGCCCGGCTCGCCATGGAGCCCGCGCGCTGTCGTCGCTCCTTGTACATGGTCATCTTCATCTCTGTGGGCGAACTCGGGCGACGGCTAAGTGACAATAATTTGACAGCTGCGAGCATGTACCGAAATACGAGCGGGCTTATAACGGACGAAAGTTATCGTCGACCTGGCGCCAATTTTGATCCTGACAGGATCGCGCTACGCCATCGCGTATTTCCATACATACGCGTGTAACGTATACGTATTAAAGTTACGCATGAAATTACACATACGAGGTTCTACTGTCGCTACATATATATTACAAGATTAAAATAAATGTAATTTGCTTCGGTCAAATACCTTATAACTCGAAAGTGATTATCAGGTGTTAAATTTAGATACACAGAGTAAATGCCATATGATCATTTATATAATATTATTTCAAGTGCAAAATGTTTTCTGTCCCTTAAAATCTTGTCTTAGAAATTAATCAATCGCGCCAATGTAAATATAGTATAGAAAAGTATAAAAGAAAAACCGATGAATCGAAGAGTCCGAAAGGAGTTTACCGGATAATCCTGGAACACCCCGTACGTAAACTCGACGTATAACGGGGAATAACGACTGCCCTGCTATCTATGCCAGTAGTAACTGTCCCGTCGTGCGGAACGAGCTTCCGCGGGGACGTGAGAGTCTCCCGCGTCCCGGAGAGCCCCGAGTAACGTTTCTTCGGAACGGCGCGGTAGTTGCGGCGGCGGGTGGCGGCGGCGCAGGATATCGGCCATTTCTATTTGAATTGCGGCCGACATTAAAGTCGGGTTTATTCCGGGGGAAATTCTGTCGCGATGGAAAAATATGGTCGACCGGCTGACCACCGTCGAGACGCGGTGGCTTCGGTTTTTAATGTTTCCCAACGAAACGACCTGTCGTTTTTCCAGCCGCTGAGCGAGCGTTAACAATATTTGCGCAAACTTTGGCGCGGCCGAAGTAATTTGTTTGCGCTCGCGCGCGCAACATGCGCTCTTTCGAGGTAACGGTGCGCGACGACGAATTTTCAAACGCGCGCGAACCATCCGTCCGCGCGCCGTAATTATTCTCTCGGACTGCTTTACGCGTGACGCGCCAACGAACAGTGTTACAACAACCGCAGTATAAAGAGTGTAGCCTCGTTAGTTTAGTCAAACGTTCGGTCTGTACCGGCGATGAATATTCGGTGACAGCGCGACTGCGAAATGATTGCTCGGCTTTTGTCGTTGGACATACCGAAATGCAAAAAAATACCGGTAAAAAAATAGCGGTATCCTGATTTTATTCCTAATAATCTCTGTTTAATTTAAAAGTCTGGCTGTATTCTTCTGTAAACTTTGAGAAGCTAAGTTAAGAATATAAAGAACATGGAAATATTGATATGAAATTCTTATATTTCATTCTTTTTCTCTTTCGTTCTGTGTAATTCTTTTATAGGCGTGAAAGAAAATTAAAAAAAGTAAAGTCATGATTGTAATAGAAACATATTTTAAGACATTTATCTTTTATATAATTTTACATAATTTTTTTATGTAATATTTGAGGTAACCTATTGTATATAGCACACTTAGACTTACAGTTGGATATTTTATTTTATGAATTTACGTCATATTGAATCAGATAATATAAAATAAGAGTTATATATTTTCTCTTTCGTATCGGTACTTTTCACACTATGCGCCGTTAATAAACATTCAGGAAACATCCTGAGTCAAATAGAGCGTAAGAGAGATAGGAGGAAGGGTAGGTGGAGATTTTAATTCGCTCTAAATTAGTTCTACAATTTATTTGGAGCACGTATTTGCTCGCGCACCGTGCCCTCCAGTGGCCGCGTCACCTGCTACCAACTGCTTGTCATTACAGGTGTAACGGCACGGTGTTGACCTTAGTAATAGCGTTTTCGTCTCGAACGTGCGGATCTCGTAAAGAGTGTTTCTTACAACGCACATTAACGACGATGTTGTATGAACAGGGCTAATAAAATCCATAATTAAAAAAGTTTAGGGGACATCCTTCGGCCGTTGAAAGAATACTGGGAGATGAGAGGAGAAGACGGTAGTAATTAAAGATCCCGGAATTAAACATGATAAATGAAGAACGGCGAGGAATTCGCTACCGGCGGAATAACGATTTGATAAATATGATATCGCGCACGTGGGACCGACTGATAACAGTGCGTGGGGAAATATCGAGTCGTGCAACTACTCGCGTCGTGAAAAAATAATGAATGCATCCTGATTCCCATTTCTGTGTTCTCGGTTCTTCCTTTCTGCATCCATTCGCGTAGAAAAAATGCAAACAATCGCTGCAATAAACTGCGTTCAAACAGGTGCGCACAAAATTTTACGCTGTGCATAAAATGTTTTTAGTGTCGCTGTAAGAGATTTTCGAGACTCTTGTGAAGTGAAATTTGCAAACTTTATTTACGTAATGATCTCTTTTATATTTTGTCCGTATAGAATAAATTATCCGTATATTTCAATTCCAAAATTAATCCAACCGCGATAGAGTTTTCGATATAACGTTTTTTTGGTGAAGAAACAAATGAATGTAAGCTGATAAAATTTATGCTCCACTTCTCCATTTTTCAAGGAGAATTTCATAAAATAATTTTCTTCAGAACAGTGGCCCAGACATTTTCGTTGAAAAATTGACATCAAATTAGTGAAAGTATCTCATTGAGCCATAACGAGACACCTTGTTCGTCGCGGAAGGGGAGAAGTCCCCATTGGATATCTGATTACGCTCCAGCTGAGAAACAGCTCCGAAAGCTGATTAATTTCAGATCCTGGCAAAATAACCGGTATCCACCGTCGACGGATGAATAATCTCGCGGAGGGGATGTAACAAATAATGTGGGCGTGAGAGTAGAAAGAAATATCGCTCGGTGCGCGGTGTTTTTAGCGGTCGTTGCATATCGAGAAACGTCGACAAAGTAGAAAAAGTATCGTGGATAATAGCGCGACCACAGTGTGTATCAGCGTGCGATAAGTTATTGCTGAATCAGTCGTCGCATAGTATGGGCGGCGAGATCAATCCCGGTCGCTAGATAGGGCCGAAAATATCGACGCGGCATCTATCGATGACGAGTTACGGTGCGGCGTAAAACAGGAAAAAAAAATACCCACGATAGAGAGAATGCACACCGAAATGGGAACGCGGTGTGTATCAGGCGGGTGATGGGAGCGGAAAAGCGTCGGCGAAAGGAATCGTTCGCGGTTCGCGAAACTGAGAGATCATTTCCCGGGGCGTGACTTTTGCGGAGAGATTATTTTTGGTATTCTACCTATATCTATTTTATGCACACACGCTGATCGATATGACCCCGGTATTTTTTTTTTTTATTATTTTTTCCTCTTTTTCCTTTTCAATCTATGCATCACCGGAAAAAATTGGAAAAATACTGCTAACTTACGAAAGAGAGATTGAAAAGTGATATAGCTTCTGTTTTCAAAGTGACAATCGCTTAAATTTTCATTATATACATCAGCCTGATTGTTAAAAATTTCTTGAAAACCCAAACATAAATTGGAATCGGAGTGAAATTGCGTATTTGAATCAAGTAAACAGAATATGAAAAAATCTCTTTGTTAAATGTTTCAAATATTGCTAATATTATTATCTGATTGTTAACATTTGTTCGCACAGAAAGACTTGTGTAAAATTCATGACCGTAGATGAGACGTTAAAAAGTTTTGACCATTCCGAGGTCGATAATCCAAAACTCGCCGTGTAAAAATGCAGAAACAAGGTCATATTGGTTATTCCTCTTGGAATAAAGTAATAAATTGGAATTCTATCTTTGTCATACTTTAACACAATTGAAAATTCAAAAGTAAAAGACTTATAATCATAATTCTGTCAGACAAATTAAATCTGGCATTCTTGTAACGAGTTTGAATTTTGCGAGAGAATATTTAACACGATACCGCGCGCGAATGTGAAATATAATTTGTGATAAGCGATCATTTTTAATATTGTAGAGATTTAACAGAGAGACAGGTGCGTCGTAAATGTTGCGTGTGTATATCGGTTAAAGTGTTGTACCTAACACTGCGGTATGCGGCTACCAAAAAAGTGAAGCCGTGTCCCAATATTTGAATTCACGTAGGAACAAACGATATTTTTCATATCGCACGTACGACGCACGAAAACAAACGTTTTACAATTTCGACGAAAAATTTGCGATATCACGTAGCAGCGAAGAATAAAACAGTTATTGAAATTGCATAATATCGATAGATTATATGCAGTGGCACATATCCCGTAAATACACGCAGGAATTCTTTTTTAATATCCGATACATTTTTTAAAATTATTTCGCAACTGAGTAAACGCGCGTTCATGAATACACTTATAGTGAATTTTTAATTGTCACTGGAAAGGCAATCGCGAATAATTTGAAAGCGGAGTAAACGTAAAAGCATGAAACTGAATAATAATCGTTGCATATTTACGCGCAAGAACGATATTTTATATAATCTCGTTTGGCATCAAGTATACTATGTTATTGATAAAAATTGTCATCTTTCCAAACAATTTTTAATGGTCACTATTAAAGAGCGAAAAGTTTTAATAGCAACAGAGCAAGATAATAATTTTATAAAAATAGAAATAATTATACGACTCGTGTAATATATAAATAATTGATAATATTCGGTAAAAAAATGAAATTTATTTAATATCACGTATTTTATATGAAATAATTTAAAAATAACATTTGTTTTAATTGTAGAAAATGTATAAAATTGTCGAATTATTTTTGCCTATATTATTCCTGACGTTGAACTTTCGTCATTGATTTATACACATTTGTTTATACAAATAGCGTTAGAATAGAAAGTTAGAATAATGCATTCATCTTAAAACTCAACACGTTGACAGCCAAATAAATTGAATTCGAACGAGCGGANTGATCGAATGGAAAAATCACGAAATTGTATCGCGTTCGCATAAATATATTCGTTGGAACGTCATCCGCATCACGCCGTTCCGAAGCGGAATTAAAAATCGTGTGTTTAAAAAACAAGTCACTTGAATAATCGGGGTTAACCTCCCCGGATGGAACTCCTCTATATATATATATAT